>CAUYLG010062395.1:0-42258 GCA_963573385.1 Cacajao melanocephalus
GGGGGATGCTTTAAGTCACACAGTAGTGACAGAGCTGTCAGGGTTACCGCCACCTGCTGGCAGCTTCCAATGAGTTCTATGGGAAGATGCTTTTTGAGCAGCACAGTAGCAAGAGCTGATAAAGTTCACAGTCACCAAGGTAGATTGCTGGTCTGAGGGCAGCCTTCCACAGGAACTGGAGCAGGGTCCTACAACTCCTTTATCAGGAGGAGTGGCTCTTGCCCCAAACCTGCCACACAGCGGGTATCTTTACAATACCGAACGCTGCTGCCTGGGCCATGGATTCTTGTCCTGGTATAACTGCTTTTCCCTTAAATCATGCTCTGCACTGTGTCTGCTCTAGGCATTCTTCCGATTATAAACTGCTTATTCCTTAATTCATGCTCTGTACTGTGTCCACTCTAGGCATTCCTCCGATTATGAACTAAGATATAATTATATATATATAAGGAAATATTCTTTAGGCACTCATACTATGAACTATTATATGATTATATATAGAGGATTATATACAGGGACTCTTCAAGCCCTAATTCTATAAACTAATATAATTATATAAAGGATTATATAAAAGGAAATAGCTGAGTAGTAACACTATAAAGTGAGATATTCCTCAAGCCCTAACTGTGCCAGGGTTCTGCTTAGGTCTCTTTCCTCAGTGCCTACATGGGGGGTTACCCACAGTTTCCATTGCTTTCATCTTGAAAACTAGGGAAATAAACACCAGCAAATGGTGCTGTTCTGGGTTTCTAGTTTTCTTTCTCTGACCCTACTTACAATTGCCAGTGCTGCTGTAATTTCATCTGTAAAGTTTTGTGTACCCTCACATCCCCATTTAATCACTACTAAAAGTAAGTCCAAATTTGAACCTGAAGTCCACACTAAACAACTGAACGTTTGGATACCACTATGGAGTTAAAATAATAACTAATGGACCAGGTACAGTGGTCCATGCCTGTAATCCCAGCACTTTGAGGGGCTGAGGTAGGAAGATGCCTTGAGCCCAGGAGTCTGAGGCTGCAATGAGCTATAATCGTACCACTGCACTCCAGCCTGGGTGGCAGAGCAAGACTCTATCTCTTAAAAAAAAAAAAAAAAGTTCATGTCCTTTGCAGGGACATGGATGAAGCTAGAAACCATCATTCTCAGCAAACTAACACAAGAACAGAAAACCAAACACTGCATGTTCTCACTCACAAGTGGGAGTTGAACATGAGAACACATGGACACAGGGAGGGGAACATAACACACTGGGGCTTGTCGGAGGGTAGGGGACAAGGGGAGGGATAGCATTAGGAGAAATACCTAATGTAGATGATAGAGTGATAGATGCAGCCAACCACCATGGCATGTGTATACCTACGTAACAAAGCTGCCTGTTCTGCACATGTACCCCAGAACTTAAAGTACAATTTAAAAAAAAGAATAACATAACACAATGTATGCTCACATTCTCTGAATTTGTTAGTGTATGAAATGATTGATTATAATTTTATTCCTTGTACTTTTTATGTTCATGGGAAATGTATGCATACAGAGGATACAAGTTTTTGGTGACTCTACCCCTCATAAGGGGAAATTGTTAATGTAACGAGAAAATCCATAAGGTTATTTTTATGGAGCATATTTTTTACTGCATTGCTGAACTGTAGCCAGATTTTGTCAGGGAAATAAGAACTTGTTGTTTGCCTAGTTTCAGGGAACTGCTGGCTCAGTGTTCAGTTTTCATTCCACAAATCCATGACTCACGAATAAATGACCTGGATAAATGAACACAGAAGATCTCGCTTGCAGCTGGCAATTACCTTACCTTTTGATGACACTTATTCTATTCTGCATCTGGAAATTCCATTTTCACTTTCAGTCTGTATAAATGGATGTCACCCTGAAGGTTTAAACACAACCCCTATTTCTTAGCCAAGACTGTTCTAAACAATGGTGTTTACTAATTAGCTCAATTTCAGTTTCAATTCTCAAGCCATTGCTATGTGCCTGTGGTATTTGAATGTTCTTATAACTTTCTTTACATCTCTGGGGCTTCCCTTCAGGGCCTGTTGTATGCCAGTTTGCAAATAAGGTGATCAGTTTTGTCTAGGGAGAGAAACTTCTCTTTACATTTGACTGAGTTATATGCAAACTAGTTTGGATACATATGTTTTGAATACTTGTGTTTTAGGGGGTTTGCTGTGTTCTGCAAATGGAGAAAAAAGTAAGACACAGTCTTTATGCCTTTAAAAATTTGGCCAAGGGCAGTGGCTCACGCTTGTAATCCCAGCACTTTGGGAGGCTGAGGCGGGGCGGATCACTTGAGGTCAAAAGTCTGAGACCAGCCTGGCCAACATGGTGAAACCCGTCTCTACTAAAAATACAAAAAAATTAGCCTGGCGTGGTGGTGGGTGCCTGTAATTCCAGCTACTCAGGAGAAGCTAAGGCAGGAGAATCACTTGAACCTAGGAGGCGGAGGTTGCAGTGAGCCAAGATCCCGCCACTGCAATCCAGCCTGGGCAACAAGGACGAAACTCCATATCAAAAAAAAAAAAAAAAAAAAAAAATTGTGGTCTGTTAGATAAACATTAACAGGAATAATTATGAAACTATGTGATATAACAAAAGTATTCACAAAATGGGAAGATTTCAGGAAAGACTTTCTCTTAGATCTGTGGTCCCCAAATGTGGGTTCCAGGATAACAGAATTTTCTTTTTTTTCTTTTTAAAAATTTTATATTTTACTTACTTAAAAAAATTTTTTTATTTCTTTTTCTTCTTCTACTTTGATCCTAGGACTTTAGATAATAGAATTTTCAATGAGTTGCAACAGAATGAAAAAAGAAAGAAAAAAAAAGAAATGCAGTGATTTTTAAAAAATCAAATAAATTCCATAAGTTAACTTTATGATTTCCAAGAATTGTTTAGCCTGAAATTATGTTACTTCCATGTGTTTTTTGTTATATTGCCCTTTATGAAGTCATGATGATAATATGGATTGTAACATGTTTCTTTCACTGCAAAATGATACCACTAAGGAGTTAAAATAATAGCTAATGGGCCAGGTACAGTGGTTCATGCCTGCAATCTCAGCACTTTGCGGGGCTGAAGTAGGACGATGCCTTGGAGTTTGAGGCTGCAATGAACTATGGTCATGCCACTGCACTCCAGCCTGGGTGACAGAGTGAGATTCCATCTCAAAAATAAATAAATAAATAAATAAGGAAAAAAATGTATGCTTGCTTTTTTCCTTTTCTTTTTCTTTTTTTGAGAGGTAGTCTTGCTCTGTTGCCCAGGCTGGAGTGCAATGGCACTGTCTCGGCTCACTGCAACCTCTGCCTCCCAGGTTCGAGTGGTTCTCCAGCCTCAGCTTCCAGAGTAGCTGGGATTACAGGCACTCACCACCACGCCTGGCTAATGTTTTGTATTTTTAGTAGAGATAAGGTTTCACCATGTTGGCCAGGCTGGTCTTGAACTCCTAACCTCAGGTGATTCACCCACCTTGGCCTCCCAAAGTGCTGGGGATTACAGGTGTGAGCACGTGGCCTGTGCTTGCTTTTTAAAACTGGTTTTGGATGCTTTTCTTGTATGTGTCTGGGGGAGTGAGTGGGAAGGTGAGTAGTAGGAAAGAAAACTTGTGCCCACAGGGGTAGAGAATGTGAACTGTAGTGTGGAAAGGAGCTGTTGCCAACATAGAAATGAAAATGATTTGGGAAGGATTTCCCCCATAAAATCTTGCATAGTTGAGGTAAAATTACACCTGATGAATGCAAACCTACTTGTGTCTAGGAGTTAGGCTAAAAAATAAAAAGGACCTTTGTATATATGGGTCTTTTTTCCCTCTGATATTTTGCAAGGGGAAGAGAGAAGGAATGAGCCATTGGATCCGGGTGTCTGAGCGAGTCAGCAGTAATAGAATCTTTAACTTGGCCATGATGAAGGCTGACTGTGCCCAGTGTCCTTCGTTCAACACACTTAAAATAGCAAAGCTTTTCATCGATTCACACACAAATGCCTCTCCGGAATTGAACTATATCCATACTCTTCTGGAATGTGTCATCTTTGAAGTGCAATTCAAGGAGAACCACAAAGATGATAAAAGCACTAAATAATCAGAAAGATGCTGACGAAGGGTACAGGGGTTCCTCTATCTGAACTCTGGTGCAGTAATCCAACAGGAGTTTATCTGTCCTGGGTTCCTCCCAATATAAGCATTTTAAGAAATGATCAAAGATTTCCTTGAAAACTTGCCAGACAACAATAGTAAATAACAGGCTTCCATCTCTACCACGCATTGGACACATTTCTCATGCATGTGGTGAAGCAGAGGGCTCTGAGGTCAGACCCGCTCCATCAAATCCTCACTCGACCCCTTGCTACTGTCAAGTGACAGCCTCGCTAAGCTTCCGTTTCCTGCTCTCTATAAGGGGAATAATAATTCTTATTTCACAAGGCACCTGTAAACAGAAGTATTACACATGCAGTACTCTTTGATATTTTAAGTGGTATTGCTGTTTCTTCTGGGAGGAGTGCCTCTCTCCTGCCCCTTCTGCCCTCTACTGTTCACTGGCTCCCTACCTTCTTGGACTCTAGTGGGTCCTGATTCATATGCAGTGGTTGGTTCTTTCAGGTTCCTTGAAACAAAAGCGTCTGCACACGAACAGTAAATATGCTAATCGTCGTAAGGCAGATAATTTATTTTGGTTAGCTGTCATATATTTAAGCAAATTGAAATTTGATACTGCACTATTTCTAGACAAAGTCATGCTGGGAAATTTTAAACAAATTGCACATTATTGTATCAACAGGGCTCAGGCTGCCCTCTCCTCATGACCGTTAGCAACTCAGCAATGAAAATATTGGGAGGAGGTGAGCTCACCAGTGAGGATGGGTGAGTCCTTCCTGGTTCCTGCTTTGCAAAGAAAACAAGACACATGGCCTCTGGGAGAGCAGTCCTAACCTGATCTGGCTCACAGGGCTGTGCCTTGAAGCCTGTCTTGCCTGAAATGACTAGCTGAGCCATTGGAGGTTGAGAGAGAGAAACTGAGAAGGGCTCCTTCATTACCTTTTACACTCCCCAGAAACAAATTTTGTAATTAAGTTAAAAGGAAGTGGAGGAGACATAAGGTGACATCTCTTGTTTAGAAAGTCTAGGGAAAGGTTAAATTGACCTAACCTTGAAGAGCACTACTTTTAGTCACTAATTCATCCAATCGATAATTATTAGACACTTAATGTGTGCCAGACACTGTTCTTGACTCTGGAGATAAACCAGGACAAAGATCCTGTTCTCATGGAACTTGTGACCTAGAGGGGAAAATGATACAAAGAGAATTCCACAGGAATCCCACCACAGATTCAGCCCCACGGTGGCATAGGAATGCTCTGAGGGTGGGCTTGACGGGTTTTCCACTCCGACCACTGTGTTCAGGCTCACTCAGAGACAGGTGTGCATTTTACATGTTGTTACAGTGATTACCAAAGCAGTAACTTCCATTTAAAGCAGAGAGTATTTTTGACCTCTCAAAAATGATTGACATGGCTTTGGAGATCTATTTTTGTTCTGTATTCTCAAGTTCACGTCCTTTGTGGTAGCCAGCAAGGAAGAGATCACCCTGCTGCTAGTGTCATAGAATAAGCTCTATGTTATCTGTGATACTTCGGCCTTGACATGCTGAGAAGCAAAACTTTGATTTACATAATGTCGTTTTATGCTTTCAGCCTTGGGGTTACCTACCTAGCATTTTGCTCTTTGATGTACTTACCTTTTTATATATATCACTTACCTTTAAAGATACACTTTATCTTTTATGCTTTCTTAAGTCTCCACACAAATTTTAATAGAGGTCAGAAAGCTTAGATGAGGCCAAAACCTGGATAATATTATATGTATACTGATAAAGACATGAGAATGACCTTCAGATGTCTGCAGGCTGGTGGTTTATACAAGAGGAAGTTTATTTTAACCTTAACTCAACCTCCACCCCTTTTAAAACACACACACACACACACACACACACACACACACACACACACACACAGTAAAAGGACATGTTAGGGGTTGCATTTCAATGGAGAGATATCTAATATCAAGTCAATATTGTTTTTAACTCTGGAGGTACTGTATTAAATGAGGAAGAACAAGTCTTCTCTCAAACATCTCACACAGATTATTGATTAATGACAACAAGGAAAAAGATGCCTTTACAATGGGAATATCTGATAGTTACCACCATAAGCAATGAATCTAACCGCAGAAATAAGGGTGATGATTGACTGACATCCTGTTCTTCCCAGTGAGATGCAATCACCTAGGTAATCGGCATCACCTAGTTAAAATTCCTACCAAAGAATGTCTAATCTGAATCTAATTACAAGGAAACAAGCAGACAAATTCAGATTGTGGGACATTATGTAGGGCAACTGCCTTGGACCCTTCAAAAATGGCAATATTGTGTGAAAGACAAAAAAATAGATAAGCAAACATAAGGTGGGAGAATGCTCCAAATTAAAAGAGAAGAAAGGAAGAAAATACAAAGGACATTTAGGGGACACTTGAAGAAATGTGAATATGATCATTTTATTAGATAATAATTTTGAACTGGTGTTAAATTCTTTGAATTTGATTGTTAGGAGAGTGTCTTTGTCTTTAAGAGATGCATGCTGAAATATTTTAGATATGAAATGTCATGAGATCTGCAACTTTCAAATGGTTCCAGTAAAAAGTAAATACACATGGGACAGAGTACAAGAGAGGGAAACAGACGTGGTACAATGTGAATTGGTGAATCCAGGTGAAGGGAGAGTGTTCCTTGACATAGTCTGTAAATTTATCTTAGGTTTTTTTTTTTTTTTTTTTTTTTTTGAGACAGAATCTTGCTCTGTTTCCCAGGCTGGAGTGCAGTGGTGTGACCTCAGCTCAATGCAACCTCTGCCTCCTGGGTTCAAGCGATGCTTCTGCCTCAGCTTCCCAAGTAGCTGGGACTACAGGCACACGCCACCATACCCAGATAATTTTTGTATTTTTAGTACAGAGGGGGTTTCACCATATTGGCCGAGCTGGTATTGAACTCCTGACCTCCTGATCCACCCATCTTGGCCTCCCAAAGTGCTGGGATTACAGGCATGAGCCATGGCACCCAGCCATGGTTTTAGTTTTTTCCAAATAAAAAGTTGTATGTAGTGGGGGTCAAGAGACAAGAAAAGTCTATTTGAAGGAAATTATTATTAATATTATTATTATTTGAGATGGAGTCTTGCTCTGTTGCCTAGGCTGGAATGCAGTGGCACAATCTTGCCTCACTGCAACCTCCACCTCCCAGGTTCAAGCAATTCTTCTGCCTCAGCCTCCTGAGGAGCTGGGACTACAGGCACGTGCCACCACACCCGGCTAATTTTTTTAATTTTTAGTAGAGATGGGGTTTCACCTTGTTAGCCAGAATAGTCTCAATCTCCTGACCTTGTGATCTTTCCGCCTTGGCCTCCCAAAGTGCTGGGATTACAGGCGTGAGCCACTGCGCCTGACCAATTGAAGGAAATTATTATAGAAATCCCAAACAAAAATAAAAGATGGAGAAAACATACACAGACAACTGATGCGTGAAGCCGCAGAGGAAGAAAGCCCTGGACAAAGGACAGAGCTCTGGAGTGGGGATGACAGGACCTGCGCTCTCCTGTCTCCTCTGTCATCACAGGGTGTGATCACAGACACTTGCCTAAGCTCCCTGTCTTCATTTCTTAGGGCTTCCATCACCAAAACAATAGGTATTTATTGTCTCACAATTGTGTCTGCCAGAAGCCCAACATGAAGGTGTCCATGGCCCTTCCCTCCCTGAAACCTGTAGCTCAGGATTCTTCCTTGCCTCTTCCTAGCTTCTGGTAGTTTTCCAGCAATCCTTGGCATGCCCCGGCCTGCAGCTGCAATATTCAGTCTCTTTTTCTGTCATTACATGGAATTCTCCCTTCATGAGTTTCTGTTCCAGTGTTTCTTCTCCTCTTTTTTTTTTAGACATAGTCTCACTCTGTTGCCCAGGCTGGAGTGCAGTGGCGCTATCTCGGCTAACTGCAACCTCTGCCTGCCCCAAGTTCAAGCAATTCTCCTGCCTCAGCCTCCTGAGTAGCTAGGACTACAGGTGTATGCCACCACGCCCAGCTAATTTTTTTGTATTTTACTAGAGACAGGGTTTCACCGTGTTGCCCAGGCTGGTCGCGAACTCCTGAGCTCAGGCAATCCGCCCGCCTCGGCCTCCCAAGGTGGAGGGATTACAGGCATGAGCCACCACGACAGGCCCTCTTCTCCTAAGGACACCAGTCATATTGTATTAGGGCCTACCCTAATGACCTCATCTTAACCTTGATTACCTCTGCAAAGATCCTATTTCCAAAGAAAGTCACATTCACTGGTACTGGGTGTTAGGACTTTAACATATCCTTTTGGAGGGCACAGTTCAACCCATAGCACTCTCCACCAGTTTCTCCAGCTCCCAAACAGGCATGGGGAATGCAGTCGAGGTGGTGAACTAAAAGGAACCCTGAGGTCCCTTCAGCTGTGAGTCTGAGGTTCTGTGTATCCACCTGTTCTAAGTCCTTACATTCGCCAGCCTTGGGCTACTAAGGAGCCCAAGAGAGACTTGAGGAGGAGGAGGTTCCAGGTTATTATAGAACAGATAAGCAATGTGGCCTTTGGAAAGCATGATTCATGTAAGTTCTTGGCATAGCAGGCTGTTCTATTTTGCTCATCACAGTCATCTTTTTTGTCCTCATTTTTATTTGTCTGAATTACTGTTGGTCAAAATGTTTTCTAAGCTGAACTGCCATCCTGTTATCCCATAAAATTACATAAAATGGGATGTTAGTGTTTTAAAAAATAATTGTTACATCACAGATGATTTCAAATGCTGGACACGCTGCCAGCTGGAGCAGATTAACAAGGAAAATCGAGACTCCTCTCTCTTTATTTGTCCTTCAGGCTAAAAAAAGGCAAGATAAGAAGAGAGGACATTCTGTAATGAAGAAGGGTGGCTGCACCTTCAAACTGTCCCGGGCCCCTCCTGCTGGGTCAGCTGTCAGTATCTGGAGGAGGACACCCTTTGAGGTCCTTGGGGGACTTGCAAGCAGAGCAGGGGGTATAGGGGGAGCATAATGGAGATGAGAATCTGTTCACACTCTTTCCTGATGTCCCTGTGTTTTCAAAGAGAAAACTATGTCAAAACCAGGGAAGGGGAGGGGGAGGTGAAAAGGACATTTTCCAAGAACTCCAGGCCTACAGTCCTTAGTGAGACACTACCTGTTGTTTACAAAAATGCATCTGCCACCCTCCTGCATTTCCCTTCATGGACAACAGGTATGTAAGCCAGGACAGGGTGGTGTCTTATCTGAGAAACCTCTCACTTGGGAGCAGGAAGCAAAAACTTCAGCAAAATGAAATCTTATCCCAAATTAAATACAGCAGTGTTTTTCTTGACTTTCAGAAATTATTTAGACAAACAATTTGTAATTTAATTATAATGTTATTATGAAAGCCTGTTTCATCACTTACTGCCAACATTAGGTAAAAATATTGGGGATTCACAACGTGTCATTATTATTCTAGTCTTTCTTTGCCATTCTTTAAGCTGTGGGAGTTATGGGTATGTCAGTGTTTCCGTTATTGCTGCTCGTATTCAAGGCCTCTGTCTTAGTCATTGACGATTGCATCGTACTGGATGGAAGCCTAGAGGTACTTTCCTTTAATGTTATGGCAGTTGCATTTTTTATGGCTGTGTGTGACTTTGCAAGTGATCTTAACGTATTTTTATTTAAAAAATTAATTCATACGTAAGTCTCAACTCTTTTTATGTATATAGCTCTTACTCAAGATTAGGATATAGATCATGCAAAGCTAAAGTTTACAAACAGTGCACACGTCAGAAAGCTTGTGTACTTGGGGTACTTGGTGGCAACAAAACAAGGCATGGCCAAGAAGTAATAAGATCCCTGTGTAGATAATCAGTCACATATCTCTGGGATTTTAAATGTAAAAGAGAGGAGAAGAGAAGAAAAGTTATTAAACTATGAATTTAGATTACATGCATTATACTTATTGCAGACACTGGGATTTTTTCATCAAATCATATAATTTCAGAATCTGAAGAGGACCTTAGGTCTTATTTCATTAATCAATTATGGATGCTTATTCCATTAATTCCACATTCCCTCTTCTGCCCACCCAACAGTGTATAAGTTATCTGTTTCTGCCTTACAAATTAATCCAGAATTTAGTGGCTTAAAAAACAATTACTGAGTAGCTCATGATTCCAGGTGTTGGCAATTTGAACTGAGCTCAGCTAGGTGGTTCTTCTATTGGTACTGCCTGGGCTCACTCATGTGGCTACACTCAGCTGGCAGGTCAGCCAGAAGCTGACTGATCAGAGATGGCCCCACTCACACATCTGGTGGTTGGCTATGGTACAAAAGCAGCTGGGCCCCATGTCTGCAGCATCTAGCAGGTAACTCAGGCTACTGGCTACTGTCTTCCAAAAGAAGAAAAGAAGGCAGCTCCCGTTGTAGAACTCTTTCCAAGACTCTGTTTGTGTCACATTTGCCAATGTGTCATTGGCCAGAGCAAATGACATGGCCAAGCTCATAAGCAAGGAAGTAAAGATATAAGACTAGCTCTCAGTGGAATGCAGCAATGTAAATTGAAGTCTGCATCCATTTATTTTTATTCAGAAACTAGTATCCCATCCTGATAGCTTCAGCTGGGATCTCCTTATTATTCAGTCTTGCCTCAAAAGAAACAGAAGGGAAAACAGTTATGGGTAGCCTACTTGTCCCAGCCTTGCCTCCATGAGCTGTACACAAGCCTTGAGAAGAGGCTGCAATAAAAAAACAAAAACAAACAAACAAAAAAAACAGAGTTTCAGTGAAGTTTCTATGGCAGACATGGGGATTTAGAGGACAAAGGGAACATTCCTCATTCAAGTCTTAGAACTCGGAAGAGGCAAAGCAGCTGAGCAGAGGCATGGGCTGAACCAAGCCTAGTTCTGGACCAGAGATGGCATGCGAGAGGAAATCGGCCCAGGCAGGCATCCGGGCCTTTGGCATAGGCCTTGGGAGCATGCCCAGGAGAAGCTCACAGCCTTAGCAGGTCAAGGAGGGAGAGAAGATTCATTCTCAGGTGTGCACAAGACATCATCCAATGCCTCCCAGAATGAAGTGGAGGAAATTGAGAAACTTCAGTTCTTAGAGCAAACAAGCCTGGGGCCAGAGAAGTGTTTTTTGATGACCATGATCTTGACTCTGTTTCTAGGTTCTGGCTGTTATCCCTTGAGGAACAGGGATTAGAGTTGTTCCCTATAGATAAACTGTACTTTTAAAAAAAAAAAATTTTTTTTTCTATTTTTTATAGTGTGAAAACAGATAAACCATACTTTTTTAAGGTTTGAGCCAGGCCTCAAACTCCTGGCTCCAGGCAAAACTGTGTATTATAGTTTGACTTTGACACATCTTAGCCTGCCACATAGATCCTCTCTCTTTCTTGTTCATATATCCTCTATATTTTATTTACTGTCACAAAAGACTTTTCTTTCCTTTATTTGACAAGAAAGTCCCCTCAGGTTTAAATTACTTTCCTGACCTGGGAATATTTTCATGTTGATAAGAGATTTGTGATGACCTAAACTTCTTCTAGATCTAAAGAAATAAATGCTAAGTAGAAACCTTCCGTTGGGACTGGTGGGAGAAGGAGGCGAGGGGGATGCTGAGCAGAGAAGCCTTCTGGAGTCCCTCAAATAGCACTGCATGGGTAGCTATAGTCACAAGGCTGTCCCCGCCTCCAGAAACCATGAGAACCAAAGGAAGTGCAAAGAGGAGGATGTACCAGTTTTGGAAGATGAAAGAAGCTAATGAACTTATATCCAATGTAAGTTATGAAAAATTTCAGAAACACAGGATTTCAGTGGAAGAAAATATGGAAGAATTTAACATTAACATTCACATACCCACCACCTAGATTCTATCACAGCATGTTACTGTACTTGCTTTATCACATATTTACCTATCTATTCATCTTTATCTGTCAATCCATCTTACTTATTGATACATTTCAAAATGAGTGGCAGACATCACTTCTTTCTAAATACTTCAGCATACATTTAATTAGAGTTTAATTTTATTTACAATTATTGTTAAGGTATGCATAATGATATGTACAAATTTTAAAGTGAACATCCTCTTTTTGACAAATCCACATATTTATGTAACTGAGACGCCTATCAAAATAACATAATGATCACCCTAAAATGTCTCATGACCCATCTCAGTCAATCTTCATTCTAAGTACCCCAGAAAGAATCCCTGTTCTAATTTTCTTCACTATAGATTAGTTTTGCCTGTTCTAGAACTTCATATAGTTGGAATCATACAGTGCAGACTCTGCTCATTATGCAAGACTTCTTCCACATTGCACAATTTAGAGATTTGTTTATGTTATTGCATATGTCTCTGGTTTGCTTTTTTTTGTTGTTGCTAAACTGCATTCCAATTGTTAAATTTACTACAATTGGTGTATCTGTTTTCCCACTGACAATATTTGGGCTATCTCTGCATTTTGGCTATTATGAATAAAGCTGCTATGAACATTCTTATATAAGTCTTTTGTGGACATGCGTTGTTATTTTCTTGAGTAAATACCTAGTAATAAAATTGTTGGATCATCATAGGGTAGATGTATCTTTAATTTTAAAAGAAAGTGCCAGGCCTTTTTCAAAAGTGGCTGTATCATTTTACAACCCACCAACAATGTATGGACGTTTCAGTGGCTCTATATCCTCATCCACATTTAGTACTGGCAGTTTGTCTTATTTTAGTCATTCTGGTAGATGAATAATGTAAAAATTAGTGAACACTTAAATTTTAAGAAAACCTTAGAAGGGCAATGAAATAAGCCATTATAGGTTTGTTTGTTTGTTTGCTTGCTTGCTTTTGCAGAGACAGGGGTCCTATGATATTGCCCAGGCTGGTCTCACACTCCTGGCCTCTAGCATATGTGATTAAGATGGAGAGTATCCCAAAGAATAATCAAAGGAAAACTCATGAGGGTAGATTAATGCTTTACTGAGAAACCTGCTCCTTTATTAAACACTACTTTTGCTGGGCACTCGGGCCTGTAATACCAATACTTTGGGAGGCTGAGGTGGGCAGATAACTTGAGTCCAGGAGTTCAAGACCAGCCTGGCCACCGTGGCAAAACCCTGTCTCTGCAAAAAACACAAAAATTAGCCGGGTGTGGAGGTGTGCACCTGTAGTCCCAGCTACTTGAAAGGCTGAGGCAGGAGAATTGCTTGGGCCCAGGAGATCAAGGCTGTTGTAAGCCAAGATGACACCACTGCACTCCAGCCTGGGTGACAGTGAGGCCCTTTAAAAAAAGAGAAGCTACTTTGTCCTAGATCACTGTGGTTGAGACATAAGAGGAATTGCAGGATCACAAGAATTTGTACAGGAGAATGTTCCCATGTGCCCCTAGAATCTCAATACTCAGAATCACTAGAGAAATCAAGCTACTTTAGCAATGGCATTGGTGAGTTGTCAGAAAGTACATAAGTGGGATATGTGCGTGTGTGTCTAAAATGGGGGCAATAAAAAGCAGAAAGAAGATGAAATCTCGAATAAAACAATGTATGATGCATCACATTTATTGATGTGTGTTTACTTATGCATACTTAATCTTGTAGAGAGAAGATTGGATGACCTAAATGGATGCACGTAATAAAACTAGACAGCATAACTTTAAGGGTGAAACAATTTTTCCATGAGTGTTTTTTTAATGCAGCACCATATTAATAGTTTTGCACTTGTAGGGACAGTTGAATGACACATCCTTCTACCTACGTAAAAGAAGCAGGTATCTGTTGTGTAAACTGGGTCCCTTCTGAGTCGCCACCTGGTATGCAGCTGGTTCAGAATGAGTTCTACAAGCTCACCCAGTGTGGGTTAAGAAATAGGCTTTACTGGGGAAAGAGTAAACCTATACTTTCAGTTACAGTGCTCTGCAAGACATGTAGTATGAGTCCTTATTCTAACAGAGGAACAATATCACCCCTGATTCTACCTTTTTTACAAAGCAAGCTTGAGAAAGCTGCCTTGTCAGTGAGGGGATACCTAGGCAGCTTGGTTCAGGCAGTCTAGATTTAGGGGCCTGGCTGCTTACAGGAGTATCTGGGAAAGTCAGCTGCTTAGCATCTGGGGATCTCAGGGTCCACAGGATGCTACAGTCCCGCAGTGGGGAGGACACCACCAGTCCTGTGGAATATGGTGCTCGGGTGCAGCCCCTTCTGCCAGGAGAAGGAGGTCTTTCATCCCTTCTAGCTCATTGTACTGGTAACCAGAGTGAGCTGCCATGGTTGTTTTCATGCTATTTTGATCATCACACTACACTTCATGAGAAGTCTGCAGCTAGGAAGCCTAAAACTTGTTATGTGGACTTAGGAGAGTTACTTCACTTCTCTGACCCTAGTTAGAAGTTCTGGTACTTACTCTACTTTGTAGATTGTTGTGGAATCAAATGAAAGTGACCAGTAGCCAAACAACTAAAATAGGAGTCTGGCAGTATAGTCAGCAACATTTTTTAGCACTCTGCTTTTAGAATTAAATAGCAAATCATAGCCAAAGAAACAAATGTTGATCATTTGCCCAAAATGCACCTTCCAAAATATATGCTAGTAGCCAATAAAAATTCAGCCCATTCTTCCAAAGCTCCTAATCCTACAGCCCATTATAATGAAAAATTGACGCTCACAGTTCAATGAGCTAGGGTTATTTGAACATTCCCAGTTATCAAAAAGGCAGAATGTGGACCACCACACATGAAAGGAAGATTAGCCAGACATTTGAACCAAAAAACAAAACAAAACAAAAATAAATAAAGGATGGCTTTGACAGATATTTTCTGTTGACCACCCACCAACCAGCCCTCTTTCTCCTTGCTAATAGAACCCAAATTTTGCTTAATCTTCATGGGTTTAGGACAAGGCCACTCTAAACCTAAGGAATAATTCTTGGTTATTCTAAGCCTATCATAGCTTGTGATGTGATTCTGGCCAAAGAGACCCGAGAGGTCTACGGGGACTTCTAGGGGAAGGGTCTCCTTGTTCCAGATAGAGGATGACACACAAATGCCTTTAGACTTGCCATGTGATGAAGGGATGCCTCGGCTTGTGGCACATTTTTGCAGCTCAGGAAGCTGCTGGTGCTGCTAAAGTCAGCTTTCTGAGGATGTTACACTAAAAAGATACAAATAATTTGGATCTAGGTGATATTACTGAACTGCTGAAACTCTGACATCACCCAACTCTGGGCTCACTATTACGTAGAACAATAATCCTGATTTTTTAAGTCACTTGAGTCAGGGTTTCTCTTACTTGTAACCAAATATATTTCTAAGTGATGCACTGGTTCAGATGTGTTTATTTTTAACCAGAAAATGTAAGTTAAGGACTTCATTCTAGTTAAATAAATGATTTATTGTAATAGACATGAAAGAATCTTTTTAAAAGTTAAAGAAGTACTCTAAGATTTAATTTACTATGATTATCGTTTTGAAAATCTGGCTCTTGATATATTGCCATTTTGGGGGGAATTATTTTAAGTATTTCTTATTGCAATATATTGCCAAATTAATTCAGTTTGGTGAGCAACAGAAAAATATTAAACTTAGGTTAAATTGGAGCATTTTGCTAAAATCCAACTAGGTTCCGCTACAGAAGTATATTCAATTACACATTCTTAAGATATTCTCCATGCCAATGGGTGTAGCATAGCCTAAACTCACTGAGAGGAAACCTAAAGTGAAGGTCATCTGTGTTGTATTTCATTTATTTCTTCTAGTTTAGAGGCAGCCTCAAAAGCACATCTTGGAGGTGTACATAAATGGTTTACCACAAGATCTGATATAGAGAAGATGTCAATCACAGTAGCAGAACATAGCTGAGATAGCACATGAGGGCATGAGCAGCATCAAGAGCCACAAGCTTTGAAACAGGTATGACTACCACTGAGCCACAGCTCGAATGTTTTGGAAGAGGGGACTGTGGAAACAATGGAGTCCCCTGCCAGATTAAAGGGAAAGCCAAAGGCAGAAGGGGCCTGTGCCCCACTTGCAGTCTGGAAATCTGAGAGGAGCCCTCCTCACCAGGGAAGGCTGCAAAAGAGCAGAAAGGGCAACGTGGCCGGGTCAGGCAGAGAAAGGACCTGCGTGTGGTGTACAGGTGGTCCAGAGATTGCCCTGTGTCCTGCTGGGACTATAAAGAAGTCTGAGTTGGCAAGAAGTGGGTTTGGAATGAGGAGAAGGCTCAGTACATAGGTCGATGATATTGGTGCACATTCAAAGGCTAGATGGGAATGGTTGTACCACCACTGAAGGTCAGTGGGACCCAAAGGATGTACATAGACCAGTGATCCCTCTTCCATGGATGGGTTTGGCTTCTCTAATACCTCACTAGCCAACACTATGTCATTCCTGTAGCTGGGTGTATTGCTGCCCAAAACAAATTGAGAGGTTACTAAGAGAGGTGGAGGTGAGGGATACCAGAGGGCAACCCCCCATCATGATGTCAACACAAGCTTCCTCCGTGCCTGATGCTTTAAGAGTAAAGGAGCAGGGAAGGAGGAAGAATCTTAAAAGACCATTTTCCCCAGATATAGTTCTGCTTCAAATAGGACAGTAACTGAGACAATCACAGTTGAATGGCACTGGAGAAAAACAAAAACATCAGTTTAGAATGGTAGTAGCAGAATGAGACAGACCAGTAATCTGCCTTAGACCTGCATTGTGTATTCTGGTGGCCACTAGCCACTTGTGGCCGTTGAATACCTGAAATGCATCTAGTGCAATTTAAATTTTATTTAATTTTAATTAAAACAAAAATTTAAACACTGAAACTTGATTCCAGTACTGGAAAATTTTGAAGCATGCTTGAGACAACTTAGGTTTGTGAGTCTACTTTTTTCTTTTTCCTTTTTTTTGTTTTGAGACCAAGTTTCGCTCTTGTTGCCCAGGCTGGTGTGCAGTGGCACAATTTCGGCTCACGGCAACCTCCACCTCCTGGGTTCAAGTAGTTCTCCAGCCTCAGCCTCTGGAGTAGCTGGGATTACAGGCACGCACCACCACACCTGACTAATTCTGTATTTTTAGTAGAGACGAGGTTTCTCCATGTTGGTCGGGCTGGTCTTGAACTCCCAACTTCAGGTGATCCGCCCTCCTCAGCCTCCCAGAGTTCTGGGATTACAGGTGAGTCTACTTTTTTCATTGTAAATTTTATGAAATCTAAATACAATATTTCAGAAGAAAATGTAGCATTCAAATTGAGATGTGGTATAAATATAAAATATACAAGGAATTTCAAAGACTTAGCATGGGAAAAACGTAAATTACTTCATTAATTTTTATATCAATTACACATTAAAATGATACAGGTTGAGTATTCCTTATTTTAAAAGACTACTCAATACTTTAGAAACATTCCAGAAGTGTTTCAGATTTTGAATTTTCTCTGATTTTGGAATGTTTACATTACCAGCTGAACATCCCTAATATGAAAACAAAAAATCAAAAATGCTCTATTGAGTATTTCCTTTGAGTGTCATGTTGGTGCTCAGAAGGTTTCATATTTTGAAGCATTTTGAATTTTGGATTTTCAGATTAGGGATTGTCAGCCTGTAATATGGTAGATACACTGGTTTTAATAAAACCTAAGATAAAATTCACATAATATAAAACTTCATGTAATATGAAATTAATGGTTTAAAAATGTTAAATGCAGTGCTTTTTAGTATATCCACAAAGTTGTGAAACTATCACCATTCTGGAATTCCAGGACTTTTTTTTTTTTTTGAGATGGAGTTTCACTCTTGTCGACCAGGCCTGAGTGCAATACTGCCATCTCGGCTTGCCCTTATGAGTTGAAGCCATTCGGCCTCAGCCTCCCAAGTAGCTGGGATTACAGGCACCCACCACCACGCCCAGCAAATATTGTATTTTTAGTAGAGACAGGGTTTCTCCATGTTGGTTAGGCTGGGCTTGAACTCCCGACCTCAGGTGATCGGCCTCCCAAAGTGTTGGGATTACAGGTGTGAGCAGTGAGAAGTGCCCAGCCTCCCCCCCACTGCCCCAGGATGGAGTCTGGATCTGTCGCCCAGGCTGGAGTGTGGTGGCACAATGTCGGCTCACTGCAACCTCTGCCTCCCAGGTTCAAGTAGCTGAGATTACAGGCGCACACCACCACACCCAGGAATTTTTGTATTTTTAGTAGAGAAGGGGTTTCACCATGTTGGCTAGGCTGGTCTTGAACTCCTAACCTGGTGATCTGCCTGCCTCAGCCTCCCAAAGTGCTGAGATTACAGGCATGAACCACCATGTCCGGCCTCCAGGATATTTCTACCACTCCAAAAAGAACCCCGTGCAGGTTAGCAGTTACTCCCAGTTTGAACCTTCCCTGAAACACTGGCAACCACTAGTCTACTTTCTGTCTCTATAGATTTCTCTATTTTGGATATTTCATATAAATAGAATCATATGATATGTGAACTACTGCATAGCAGAGCTCTGACTAGACCTCCTTAAACTCCCCATCTCTTCTTGTATCTAACCTATGTCCTGAGAATTTTATGCTACCACTACCATCTCTGTCATAGTAACTGAGACTAAACCTGAATTAAAATGATAAACTTAAGTCTGGACACAGTGGCTTATGCCTGTAATTCCAGTGCTTTGGAAGGCTGAGGTCAGGAGTTTGAGACTATCCTGGACAACACGGCGAGAACCCAAATCTGCAAAAAATTTAAAAATTAGCCGAGCATGGTGGCATGTGCCTGTAGTCCCAGCTAATCAGTAGCTGAGGTGCGAATATTGCTTGAGCCCAGGATTTCAAGGCTGCAGTGAGCCCCATCTCTTTAAAAAACAAAATTATAGACCTTCTTAGTCTTCCTGCTCGAAACTTTCCCCTCTCCTGTCCAGCCTCCACACACATGCTGCCACCCAAAATAGCTTCAGTCTTGACCTACCTTTTAGGTAGTCCTATTTTTAACTTCAAAATGAAGCCCAAGCTGCTTACCATGGTGTTCTAGGCTCTTCATGTTCTGGCCCACCATGAATCCTGCATCCTTCAGCCCCTCTGTCTTTGCTCATGTTAGTCTCACCACCTAGAAATGCCTTTTCCTACCTTCTCTACCTACATCCCTTCCTCCAAACTCTGACTCTAAGAAGGCCACCTACCCTTCTTCTTCTTCTTCTTCTTTTTTTTTTTTTTTGAGACAGAATCTTGCTCTATCTCCCAGGCTGGAGTGCAGTGGTGCGATCTCAGCTCACGGCAGCGTCCGCCTCCCGAGCTCAAACAATTCTCCTACCTCAGCCTCCCAAGTAGCAGGATTACAGGCACCCACCACCACGCCCAGCTAATTTTTGTATTTTTAGTAGAGACCGGGTTTCACCATGTTAGCCAGGCTGGTTTTGAACTCCTGACCTCAAATGATCAGCCCACCTTGGCCTCCCAAAATGTTGAGATTACAGGCATGAGCCACTGTGCCTGGCAGGCTACCTACTCTTACATGGTCTTCTCCATTGCTACCCCATCCCCTACCCTGTATCAGAATTACTCTTTCTCTCCTTGGATGTGTCCCACAGCAGCAGGTGCAGGACATAATCTAGCTTGAGTTGTGATCAGTTCGATAGTGGTGGAAAAAACACGGGCTCTGGAGACCTGCCCTGCAGGACCCTGGCTGCCTACGTGGATACCTTTATCCCACTCTTCCATAATTATCTGTTTACCCGCCTGTTTCTCCTTTTGTCTGTGCCCCACCTGCAGGCCACTGTCTGATCACCCGGTCTTCTCAGTCCCTGGCAACGTGCACAGTCCATGAAGCACCCTGCCGCTGTCACCTGAAGGGATCGGAGTGGACCGCTGAATCCCAGATGCTCTTCTTTCAAACAATGTGACCTTGGGAAAGTTACATAAACTATCTGTTATGTAACTTGGTTTTCTTCCTTATAAATTGGAGTAATAACACCTACTTGTAAACGTTATTGAGCTAATGCATGTTTAAAAGAAAAAACTGTAAATGGAGGAAGTGAAAATGAGGCAGAATTTGTGTCCCGTAGTGGTGACAAGTCACAACATACTGATAATATCAATAGCTAGAACTCCCTCGGTAGCTGCCCCTGCCAAGTGTTTTCTACCATTATCGCCTTCACTTCTCCCAGCACTGTGAGGAAGAGACTGTTGGACCCATCATATCATCATAGAAATTGCTATACCCACCATACAGACAACAAAACTGAGACTCAGGAAGTGACGTACTGGTCCGAGTGGCAGAGCTGTGATTCAGAGCATGCCTTAGAGGCACTGGCATTTCTGTACCCATCTTGGGGGAGAGCTGGTAGCTGGCTCCAGGGGAGCCTCCAGCAGAAGACCTAGTCTTGGCTGTCCTCATTTGACACCTACCCTTTATAGCCTGGAAGACTGCAGGCACGGTCGGTACTGCAAAGGAAGGAGGAGGAAACCAACACAGACATCCAAAAAAGCTGGTGCAGAGCAGGAGAGAGGAAATGGGATTAGGTTTGGGGAAGTACAGACCAAGCTAGCCACAGGGAGCTAATCCACAGCAAGGATAGAGAGGTCAGGAGAGAAACCAAAAGAAGAGAGCTGGGAGCCGAAAGCAGCGAGGCGGGGTGGCGGGCTGTAACTGAGACGCTGCTCTGTAATGCGATGAGGCTGGGGAGGCCACAGCTGCTCTGGGCGGCCCTGGCAGAGCTGCTGCAGTACAGAGAGGTCTTGCTCTCCTCTTTATGTTCACAGAGGGGAGGCCGCATTTGCGGGTCAGTGCCTGCGCGTGCCTGCGACACACACACGCTTTGATACTGAGCCCCATGAAACCCCCATGAATCTTTTTTACTTTCCTCCTAACTTTGACCTATATATTTCCAGATGCCTCTAAGAGAAATTATGGGGATATTGCCTTTATCAAATATGGAGTATAGATCAGAGTGGATGCGGAGGCAGTAAGGAAGGAACTGAAAAAAGCAGCGCTCAGGCACGTTGATAAGCTAGACCCAAGTTCCAGATCTCTCTTTAGCCTGAAGTTCTCTTCCTTCTTATCCCTCTAGAAGGCAATGTTGCCTACAGGCAAGAGCCTGGGTTTATGTATGGCTCCTGCTTTCACTACCCATGTGAACGTCATTAATCTTCCTTATCTGGTTCAATGTCCTCAACTTTGAAGCCAGAACAGTAGTAACACCTACCTCCTGTGGTTTCTGAGAAGATGAAAGACAAAAGTGCCGCTCCTGTACAAAGTCGGTCCTTGGTAAATGGAAATCATTATTGCCTTTAAATCTGTCCAAGGGTTTAATAGGAGTGCATTCACAATTTGTCTGTAGGCGTTTTATTCAGATGCCTTTAGATTTTGCTAAATCAGACATTGTACAGATTCACAGGTTGAAATCCACAGTGAAAAAAAGCTAGTTTGAGGGCTTTCTTCTGGAGCTGAAATAAAACAATCCTAATCTTTGGAAAGCTGGTTAAATGGGTTCAGAGCAGAGCATTTCTATGTATCTCTGGGGCATTTCAGGCCTGGCAGCATTGGGAGGGTTCTCACACATGGGTACCACGGCCAGCAAAGCTTGGTGGGGATTCTGTCTTTCCCAAACCTCACTGCCTGCCATGTCTCCTAAGTCTTGGTAGGATATTCAAAAATGATACAGCTCTCTCTCCCAGCACACAGATTATGGCTATAGGTCTTCCCATGACAAGGTGAGGGGGAAATCAAGTGAAGGTTTCTGGGAGGTTTATCTTTCCCTTTATTTGGGGGGCATAGTGCCTACTGGGAGTAGAAGGACAGATTTGGACACCTTCAGCTGGCTGATTCCTGGGAGGTGAAA
This sequence comes from Cacajao melanocephalus, assembly GCA_963573385.1. Classification (NCBI taxonomy): domain Eukaryota; kingdom Metazoa; phylum Chordata; class Mammalia; order Primates; family Pitheciidae; genus Cacajao; species Cacajao melanocephalus. The sequence continues at coordinate 21,893 of CAUYLG010062395.1, forward strand.
AGGACATCTCTGGTCGTCTAGCCAGAAGGGCCCTCTGGGCCATCCAGTCCAGCTTCTAGAAGGCTCGAGAACCAGCACTGTATGTTTGTGGTCTCTTGTCAGAGTAAGTGATAGGAGGGCCTACTCAACACCCCCAAGACTCCTCAGCCAGTGCCCTTCCACTACACCGCCTCCAGGAATGTAGGAGAGAGAAGCCACAGGGGATTCTTTTCCAAACCCAAGCAAGGAAAATCAGAGAGAAGCAAGTCAAATGCCATTATCTTCTCTCTGCAAAACTGACTAAGCAAAATTATGAGTAGGTCAAGAATGATCTTTCTACTGATTGATGAACTTGAATCTGTTCTTCTAGCATTTGATTTATTCAAGTAATAAAATATTTACATGCTCTGTTTTTTTCTTTGCAATAAACAGATATGTTTCTCCATAAAATCCTCAGTAACTGTGCTTTTGAATTGGTGTCACCCTGTATGGGTGATTTTTAAATGCATATTCAAATGACTATAACTTAGCCTTTTAAAAAGTGTTTATTGATAAGGATTATAGTGGAGCCTCTTGATAGAGAATGAGGGTGACATCTTCATTCTCCTTAGTCTTTCTGCTTATTTGGCCAGTCTGCTGCCCTCACAGACCCTTCTTTGAAAATTTTTCTTTACTTAGTTTTTTCTGACGGAGATGCTGAGACTTTTTACCAGTTTCCAGAGAAACCAGTGGAGAAGGCGGAGTTGCCGCTGTTCAGACGCAGTGTTAGGAAGTGTATAGGCGCCCCAAAGAGCCAGTCAGCCCAGCATCTCTGGCATAGCATGTGCCCTTATGTGCTGTGCAACCCCAGGCAAGTCACCAACCTCTCTGAAGATCCACTTCCTTTAGCAATGGGGATATTCACAGCTGCCCTCCCCACCTTACATGGTTGTTGTGGGGATGGAATGGCATAGGGTATGACAAAGGGATTTGTAGAGGCAACAAGCTGTACAGATGCAAGGGATAATTATTATGCTGTTATGGCTGTCTACTCTTAACTGGAGCCCACCTGGGGAATTCTATCTCCCTGGGTGAAAATGTCTTTGTTGTCTAATAGTACAGATCAGAGTTGATGCGGAGGCATCAACTTTAATTAGCTTATTAACCATCACTCTTTAATTGGTTTAAACCATTAAACCAATTAAAATGGTTTAATTCCGTCAAGGTCTATAGGACAAAACCATTGATCTTTGCTCTCACAATGGAAAAGTATCTCTTGGAGACAAGTCTGAATTTTATCTGTGTACCCACTAGTACCAAACACATTTCTAGACATTATGTCCTTGGACTTAGAATTCCTTGCCCAAAAAAGTCCTTCCTTCCTCAGTTCTACAGAGCTATTCTGCACCCACACAGAGCTGGCCAGTGTGCAGCTCAAGCTCTCCTCCCACAATGCCAGACACAAGACTTGCTTGTGGTTGAAGAATAGTATTTCAGGAAAGATGCAGGAACTTGAAGGGGTGGAGCAGAGAGGACTTCACCATACTGACCACCAGTTATTCACAGAATCATAACTACTAAAGTTAGAAAGTTATCTGGGCCAAACTCCTTTTAAGATGAGAAAAATTATGACTCAAACTAGATTCAGTAAGCAAAACAGGTTAGGCAATAGGTTAAATAATTTCTTTGAGAAAACTGAGCTTTTTGATTTCTAGGCCAATGTTTTTCCCATCACATTATTAATAAAACTAACTACATCAACATCCACAACAACAGCTACTGTTTATTGAACAATGAATATGTGTCAGACATTGTGCTAAGCTATTCACATAGATTCACTTATTTAATTCCCACAACAAACCAGCCAGGCAAATATTATTCACATCTTACAAGTGAAGAAAATAAAACTCAGCAATAATCATTGCTTCCCAACATCAGGGCACTGATCTTCACAACCAGCCAGATCTTTATAATCAGTATAGAAAGCAAAAAGGGGAGTGTGTGTGTTGTGATGACTGCTTTTGTTTGCATACGGCGTTAGGATATCTACTTTTTTTTTTGAGATGGAGTTTCGTTCCTGTTGCCCAGGCTGGAGTGCAATGATGATAGCTCACTGCAACCCCCACTTCCTGGTTTCAAGCGATTCTCCTGCCTCAGCCTCCCGAATAGCTGGAACTACAGGCATGTGCCACCACGCCCAGCTAATTTTTGTATTTTTATTTTTGTATTTTTAGTAGAGACAAGGTTTCACCATGTTGGCCAGGCTGGCCTCGAACTCCTGACCTCAGGTGATCTGCCCGCCTTGGCCTCCCAAAGTGCTGGGATTATAGGCATGAGCCACCACCCCTGGACTATGTCTACTTTTAAAAAACATTTAGAGGCTGGGTGTGGTGGCTCATGCCTGTAATCCCAGCACTCTGGGAGGCTCTTTACAGCTTTTTTTTTTTTTTAACAACAACAACAAAAAAACATTTAGAGATGTGAAATCATTCCTTACTCCAAATACCAAAGGGTCCTAGAAGATATACTCTGAGTTGAATTGCCACACAATTTCATCCTGAAGTGCAGTCTGAGCCCAACTTTATACTGACAGGGGTTAACTGGAAATGAAGATGTGAGGCTTTCATACCCTTCCGCATACCAAACTTTCATAATTCAGACATGAGATGAGTCATAAAAGAAATATGCAGGCTTTTGGCCACAATAGAAACACTCATTTCCCCAATTGCTCAGCAGCAAAACATCAAGACCAACTATTTTTATGTGCTAGGAATGTTAAAAGCTTTTTCCGGTCTTAGTGTTGCTTTTAACATAATTAAACCAACCTTTGCTGCTCCTGCTGTGGCTTCACTCTAAAGATCCTACACTCAGGCTTTTTCTCCTCTTGCCTAATGGGTTGTGATGGGAAATTCACTAGGCCTAGGACCGTCAGCTGCCAAAATAAATCTGCCAGCTCTTTAATCTTGACATCATATTTTGCCAACTTCCGTTAAAAAGCATAAGTCCTCTGTAGTGTTTCCACACTCTGGTACAAGTTATAGAGCTTGAATTTTTAACACCCTGAACATGTATTTAATTATAATTCCAAAGATCCAAGAACATTGTTTAGAAATTCTATCATCCCTTAAATGTTAACTTTACATTAAATGAGGCTATGAACAAATGTCCTGAAAGCATCAGAATAATTTCCTGAAATTTCTCCAATACAAAATAAAAAACAGAGGACAGCAATCTCTGAAATCAGCCAAGGCTCTTCATGCGCAAATGGAAATGAAGCCATCCCCATGGGGTTGATAAAAATTGCATGCCTGATTCTGCATAGAAATATTGTTATGATTAAGCATTAGTAGGCTGTAGTGTGCCCCACTTCCTTGTTGCTAAAAGTCAAGTAGCAATAGATATTGACCGTTTGCATCCCCATTCTTCCTGTAAGCAGGATTTCTGACATCAGGGTCATAAGACTGCTTAAGAATTGGTTTGCTTCCTCATTGCTCCTCTCTTTTGATACAGGACTTGCTCCAGGTTTCATTTCCCATCCTCTGCCTGCTTCAAGCTATAAGCAAGCCTTCGTTTAAGGATCTTAAGATATTTTCCAGACCCCTAAATTCTAGCAACCAGTTTGCAGAACCCCCAGAGGAATGGAATCAGCATGAAAATACAGCTTCTTTCTCTCCCTTTCCCATAACTCCACCCTGCACTCTTTAAACAGTCAACCATCTCCACACTTTGGCCCACTTCAAAACCCTTAAAAACCTAGCCCCACACCCCTCTGCGAGATGGATTTGAGGCTTCCTCCCATCTCCTCATTTGGTGGCCCTCTTTCTCTGCTGCAACCCGGTGTCTCTGCATATTGACGCTGTGTGCATCAGGCAACGAACATATTATAGTTACAGATACTGAATGAAACATCACAAGAATAAAAGAAAAAAAATCTTATGTAAATAATTCCATAGTTGACTGTTGGCTGTTATTGGAATGCAATGTCTACCATTGCTGGGGAAGAGAATCATAGTGTTCATTTAAGAAGACATTTGAAGAGAGGCATGAGCTGTGACCAGTGGGATCTCTCCACCACTCCTGCTTTCTTTGTCTCTTCTATCCTTCTATCCATGTTTTTGTATTATCTGTTTATGCTCAGCATTTCAGCACTTAGGACGTGAGTCCCTATTACATGGTAGCCCCTTAAGATCCAAAATGGAAACAGCAAGACTCACTTTAGGCCATTCTTCTATTCTAGAAAGCCTTCCCTGAAATCCCTTCCCTGCCGGCTCTAGGTTAAGCGCCATGCCTGTGGGTTCCAAAGCATCCCCTGCACTCGCCTCTTTAAGTCTTGTCCCCCTGTATGTGGTGGTAACAGTGACTGCTCACCATCTTTGACCATTCACAATCTGCCAGGTTCTGTGCTAAATGCATTAGAGGCCTCTCCTATAATCCTTGTAATGACCGTTGGTGGTAGGTACTATGAGGAACTTCATTATGCTGATGAGAAAACTGTAGCATAGAGAGGTAATTTGCCCAAGGCCACAGCTAGCAAGTAGCTGAACGAAGATTCAAAATCAAGTGGTTGGACTCTTAAACCTATGCTCCTAACCACTGTGCTATTCAACTTGAGTTTCTTTCCCCAAGACCATGTGCATCACAAGACTAGGAAGCGCCTTATCTTTGTATCCATAGCACCTAGCAGAATGCCTGGTATATATTTTAAAAAAAAGTTTGCTGAATGAATGCAAATAAATGAATGAGTGAGTGGCAGAGGCAAGGAATGAATGGGAGGTGAGGAAGTAGGCACAGCCAACCCACAGTATCCCTTATGAATTCTGGCTAAGTAGAGAGGAAGAGAGAAAAGGAACCATGTTTTCTATGATCAGGCTTCTGCAAACTCCCCACTGGGTACAGGAGTGGCCTAAGGAGGGGCATGGGAGGGCACAGTGAGCCCACTTGCTTGTAAGCTCAAGCAGGAGAAGCTGGAGCTTCAGTAACTTAAGAGATTTGGGCATATGATTTTTCAGGTCCTTTGGGCCCTGATATTGCATGGTCTAAAGACACTCTGTGTTCCCTTCTGCTCCCACAGCCACTTTTTTGTTCATTGTCCTCGTTACATTCCTGCCCTGCCCGTGCCCAGGGCCACAGGAGAATGCACAAGCCACTGCGGCTGTACTTCCTCTCTTGTGGTACAGGACTCGCTCCGGGCTTCCTTTCCCGTCCTCTGTCTGCTTCCACCCTTTTCTTGCCCGGAACCTCCCAGCCTCCACCCTGTTGACAGCACTCCCAGATTCTTCTTTTTTTTTTTCATTTAACTTCTTCTCAGTGCAGTATTTTTGAATTAACCTCTTTAGCACCAGGCTCAGCAGCCAAGGGCAACTAAAGGCCTGGTCTTGGGAACAACCCCATGGCCAGACCTAGGTCAACCTCATGCCCATGCTTTGAGGGAGGAGAGGACTTTTCAACAATATCTAAGTTTTCCTTCTGCAGCAGCCAGTGTCAATGCCTTCAATCCTCCCCCTCACCACCACCCAACACTGACTATCCTTTAGACCCTAAACTTTCAGCATCTGCATCTTCTGTGCCTGAGAATTTTTGGCCCCCTCTTTGCTCAGAAGTGCCACAGCCCCCAGAGCAGCTCTCAACAAAAGCTGATGGGGAGGTGGTGTATAAATATCCCAGCTCCCTCACCCCTCAGGTCGTATGATTCTGAGTGTGCTTCACACAGGGCTTCCCTATGCGTTAAGGTCTAGTGACTCCCTAGGGTGACTGGTCTCATAACTCACACGTTGTTGGCTGCCTTCCCTTCTCTGTCACTTTCCCGCTTTCCTGACAGCAGTCCTTGCATCTCCCCAATAAACCATCAGTACTCAAGTGTCTATCTCAGAGTCTGCTTCTACAGGATCCCAAACTAAGACAGTTTCAAAGTTTTTTCTTTGGTGGAGACTTGGAAACAGGGCCAGGACTAGGCATTCACTCTCTGGGTGGTACAAATGCCAACTGTGCATTCCCATGGCCCTGAGACTAAGTGCCTCCTTAAATGGGAATCCTCGGCAACTCACTCACCTTACCGTAGTACAGAAGTGTTCAAGTTTTTGGCTTTCCTCAGCCACATTGGAAGAATTGTCTTACGCCCACATATAGAATATACTAACACCGGCCAGGTGCGGTGGCTCACGCCTGTAATCCCAGCACTTTGGGAGGCTGAGGCAGGTGAAACACAAGGTCAAGAGATCAAAATCATCCTGGCTAGCATGGTGAAACCCCGTCTCTACTAAAAATACAAAAATTAGCTGGGGGTGGTGATGTGCACCTGCAGTCCCAGCTACTCAGGAAGCTGAGTCAAGAGAATCATTTGAACCTGGGAGACGGAGGTTGTAGTGAGCCGAGATCACGCCACTGCACTTCAGTTTGATGACAGAGCAAGACTCCATCTCAAAAAAAAGAAGAATATGCTAACACTAATAATAGCTGATGAGCTTTTTTAAAAATTGCAGAGAAATCTCAAAATGTTTTAAGAAAGTTTGCAAATTTGTGTTGAGCCACAGGTTGGACAAGCTTGTCCTAGTCCTTCGGATAACTAACTCCTATTATCCACAATAGTCTCACCAGCCCTGAGTTGTTTGATCATTTTCTATCCATGTGTTTGTTGTCTATATAAATATCTTCCATTTCTAAAGGTAATCTCCGAGAGGGCTTATGCTAATTTGGATTGTTTTTAGATTACGCAGAATAGCATAGTTATGGATCAAATTGTGTCCCCCTCAATGCCCCAAATTCATATATTGAAGCCCTAACCCCCAATGGAACTGTATTTGGAGACAGGACCTTCAAAGAGGTGACTACAGTTAAGTGAAGGCATAAGTGCGGGAGCGTAATCTGATGGGACTGTTGTTTTTGTAAAAGGAAGGGATCTCCCCACCCCCAACACCTGCACAAAGAAGTCATGTCAGCACATAGCAAGGTGGTGGCTGTCCACCAGGCAAGAGAAGAAGTTTCAGTTTGAAACTTACCTTGCCAGCATCTTGATCTTGTACTTCCCAGACTCCAGAGCTGTTAAGAAATAAGTTGTTGTTTTGTTTTGAGATAGAGTCTCACTCTGTCGCCCAGGCTGGAGTGCAGTAGTGCAATCTTGACTCACTGCAACCTCCGCCTCCCAGGTTCAAGCAATTCTCTATCTCAGCCTCCCCAGTAGCTGGGATTACAGGCACCCACCACCACACCTGGCTAATTTTTGTATTTTTAGTAGAGACAGGGTTTCACCAAACTTGCAGGTTGGTCTTGAACTCCTGACCTTGTGATCCACCTGCCTCGGCCTCCCAAAGAAATAAGTTTTTATTGTTAAAGCTAGCGGTCCCCAACCCGCAGGCTGCAGACCCGCACCAGTCTGTGGCCTGTTATGAACCCAGGCTGCACAGCAGGAGGTGAGCCGTGGGCAAGGGAGCATTACCACCTGAGCTCCACCTCCTGTTATATCAGCAGCAGCATTAGATTCTTATGAGAATCTAACGAGATGCCAGCTGAAACTGCCAAGACCAAGATGATGACAATTAGATTCTCATGAGAATCGAATGCTGCTGCTCATCTGACAGGAGGCGCAGCTCAGGTGGTAATGCTGTTGTGAACTGCCCCTGCGAGGGATCTAGACTGCACACTCCTTATGAGAATCTAATGTATTCTGATCTGAGATGAAGCTGTTTCATCCCCAAACCATCACCCACCACCATCCTCCGTCCACCTCCCACCACCCTCCGTGGAAAAATTGTCTTCCACAAAACTGGTCCTTGGTGCCAAAAAGGCTGGAGACTGCTTGTTTGACCCATCCAGTCTCTGGTACTGGAAGCCCTAGCAAACTAAAATAGATATTGAAACCACCTTCACAAAAATTGTAACAGAAAATTATGGCAGTGAAAGAGAGGAGATTTTTTTTTTTTTTTTTTTTGAGATGGAGTTTCTCTTTGTTGCCCAGGCTGGAGTGCAGTGGCTCAGTCTTGGCTCACTGCAACCTCCGCCTCCCGGGTTCAAGTGATTCTCCTGCCTCAGCCTCCCAAGTAGCTGGGACTATAGGCGCATGCCACCATGCCTGGCTAATTTTTTGTACTTTTAGTAGAGACGGGGTTTCACTGTGTTGGCCAGGATGGTCTCGATCTCCTGAGCTCATGATCCGCCTGCCTCGGCCTCCCAAAGTGCTGGGATTACAGGCGTGAGCCACTGCGCCCAGGTTAAAAGACGGGATTTAACTAACCCTTACCTTTCCTTTAGCCGCCCTTAATTATTCCTGGGCTTGGGCCAAGCTAACTTTGTGGGCAGACTAGCCCTTCCCCAAAACTCAACTGCCTTTGTAAACCTAATGAGAGACCACCAGGCTAGGAGGATAGAAGAGCCTGAATTAGGGTAAGGTATAGACATAAAGGATTGCCAGTCTTCTTTCTTTCTCTCTTTCTCTCTCTCTGTCTCTCTCTCTCTCTCTCTCTCTCTCTCTCTCTCTGTTTCTTTTGAGGCAGAATTTCACTCTTATTGCCTAGGCTGGAGTGCAATGGCGCAATCACGGCTCACTGCAACCTCTGCCTCCCGGGTTCAAGTGATTCTCCGGCCTCAGCTTCCTGAGTAGCTGGGACTACAAGCGTGTACCACCACATGCGGCTAATTTTTTATTTTTAGTATAGACAAGGTTTCTCCATGTTGGTCAGACAGGTCTCGAACTCCCGACCTCAGGTGATCCACCCACCTTGGCCTCCCAAAGTGCTGGGGTTACAAGCATGAGCCACCACGCCTGGCCCCCTTCACTGCCATTTCTAATTCTACTTTCTCTTCTCAGCTCCTGGATCCTCACTGTCTTCTCTGGGCCTCAGGTGTACCAATGCCTTTTGCTTCCAGTACGGACTTCCTAACAGTCAGGATGTGGAGGTCAGGGGAGACTGGAACAGGCTGCCTTGGGAAGCATTGAGCGTCCCGGATTGAAAGTGTGAAAAAGAGGCTGGATCCCACTCAGGAGATGGTGAGGGTGGAATTCTAATTATTACTGGAGTTTGTATTATATGACCTCCAATATTCTTTTCAAAACGAAGATATTGTCTCCAGTATGCCTTAGCACAGGTACACACAGACTCAAAGACTCAAAAACTACTCTGTAGAAGAGAGGAATGTCTAGGTTAGAAAAATTTCAGCTTAATGATATGGACCAAGCCACCTTCAGTCTCTAGTTTAATTCAGTGTCAGCTAGATGTGTTTGCTACATTTGAAAAGCTTAATGATTTTTTAAAAAGGGGGCTGGAATGAAATATGTGAGTTTATATGCATGGAAGAAATCTTGAAGGGCATACATCAAAATGTTTCAATGTTTCATCTCTGGGATTGGCTGCTATGAATGTGATCTGGGATGTCAGATCCAGATGGATGATTTCAATGTTTAGTTTTTGTTATTCACTATGTTTCAGATTTTCTGCATGAAAACAAGAATTATGTTTACAAACTAGTACCCACCCACCCCATCTCTATGTTGTTTTTCCCTTTGACAGGCTGGAATACCAGTGGCGTCGGGACTGCCTGGTGGAGAGCAGGTCAGAGATCTTCTAAGCAGTGTATATCTAGCAGAAAACGATACTAAGGAGCAGAGAGCACTACAGACAGATCCCTCCAGGTCAGAACAATAGGGGAAGAATGACTTTAGCATAGCGGGACTATGAGGACAGCATCCCATGTGTGGGACCAGCCCTTTCTTTGTCATTCATCCCAGACATTGGTTAGGATGCTGAGTAGAATCTGAGCCACAAGTTAGAGAGCTTCTTTGTTGTCAGAATCATCAGCTTCTTTGTTTGCTGCTGTGATAAAGCCCCTAACCCAAATGTTTTTATCTATAAATGTGGCAAATTGTGGTTGGGATGATGTTGAGAATTCCTTTCAGCTATAAAAAAAAATCTGCAATAACATCAGAAAAGAAAATTTCCTAAGAGAGGGACAGATCCAGAGAACTTGGCCTTGCCATACAGATCTGTCAAGGTATTTACTTCCTTGCCTGAGGAAGGAAACCAAGCCTGAGAGCTACATAGAAAAGAACACAGCCAGGCTGTCTTCATGACAGCTTGAGCTTCTGCATGACCCTCACGAGCCCCCTGTGCCCTGGCTGTGCTATTGGTGCCTGAGGATGGGAGGCCCTGCTGAGGCTGTGCTTGCTGACTTGGGTTTGGTAGCTGGCTCTGCAGTAGCGGCAGTGCTGCTGCAGCCACAGCGAAAATTGATTTTGTTCCATCCTTCAGTCAAATCCAACCCCGCTGCTAAACATAAGAGCTCAGCTCTTATGGCAGAGACTCTAAAATGACAGTTTCTGAAGGGAGGCTTTGCCATTAATGGATTAAAAGAGGAAGCTATTGTGAGCACAGCAGAACTAGAGCAAGTAGAGCTCAGGCAAGTGAAATCATTCTTCTATTTGTTGTTATCAGGGATGAGAATGGCTACATAGAAAACCAACGATCAGAGGCACTTGTGTTTTTGTTCTTGTTCTTGTGTTTAACAAGTAGGAATTGAGCAGTACTTATTCATTTACTAGCTGTTCATCGGCTCATTAATTCAATAAACTTATTGCTGCTCCAACACATCAGGAACTGTGCTATATGTTTGCAATGTAGAGATCAATAACATCCTGTCCTGCTTTCTCAGAGATACCAGTTTATGGGAAAGGCAGGAGAGAACAATGCACTGTGACATGTGGATGTCAGGAGACTACAGGGAATGGTTTGTCATCAGGGAAGAATTCCAGGCTGAAGCCTGAGTTAAATCTGGAAAGTTTGAAGGTAAAATAGAATAAGAGAATTCAGGCAAAAGGACCAGCTTAGACAGACACAGAGACAGATATGGTGAGTTGTCATATGAAAGTTATTCATTCAACAAATGTGTATTGATCATCTATTATGAGCCAGACACTGTTCCAGGTACTGGGGATACATCACCAAACCCAACAGACAAAGATTCCTGCCTTCCTGGAGCTGATATTCTAGCAGGGCAGACAAAAAAGGAATAATAAACATAATAAGTAAAGAATGGCAGCATGCTAGAAGGTGATAAATGTTTGAAGAAAGGGAAAAAATTAAAAATAGAGCAGGGAGTGGGGTGGGGAATGCCCAGGAGAGGTTCAGGCCTCTAAAGGGCAGGATGCAGGGGTCAAGGAGACTGCTCAGCGTTGCCGCTCTCCTTAACCTTCCAAGCCCTCCTTCCCAGTCCTTCTTCCAACTTGTGCCTGAGCCATCTTGCTGAAATGGATTATGTCCCTCCACTGATTCGAATCATTCCGTGGCTATTCCCTGGTTTCAGGCTCAGCTCTAAGCCCCTGAGCATGGCTCATGCGGTCTAGCCTCTGTCCACCTCAAGCTCCTCTTCTGGGGTTGAAGACATCTGTTCACTTCCTCCCCACCATCTATTTCTTTTCTCTCTCTTTTTTTTTCTTTTATCTTGAGACAGAGTTTCGTTCTTGTTGCCCAGGCTGGAATGCAGCAGCGTGATCTTGGCTCACTGAACAATCTCTGCTTCCCGGGTTCAAGCGATTCTCCTGCCTCAGCCTCCCGAGTAGCTGGGATTACAGGTGTGCCGCAGTGCCTGGTTAATTTTTGTATTTTTAGTAGAGACCGGGTTTCACCATGGTAATCAGACTGGTCTCAAACTCCTGACCTCAAGTGATCCGCCTGCCTTGGCCTCCAAAAATGCTGGGATTACAGGCGTGAGCCACCATGCCTGGCCCCCACCATTTCTCCCTTCATGCTTCCCTTTGGGATCCAGTGGTTCCAGGGAAGTTGGAGTCACCCCCAGAATCAAGCAGAAGCTAATCCACAGCCTCCACACCAGTGTAACTGGTTGAAGGGGGTTTCAGATCTAAAGTGACCTAGTTCGGCTTGTTCCAGGAATGCTGGGGACACAGGGCATTTTTCATGTTCTGGACCATGTGGTAGTGAGACCTGGAGCTGGGGCAGGCACTTCAGCTCTCGAGAGGAGAATCAGCTTGCAGGTATATTGGAAGACAGAGGGGAGAAGCAAGAGACTGGGGAAGCAGAGCCCCAGCCTGGTGACACATGCACGGTCCAGGACACAGGGCTTTCAGAGCAGCCTCGGCATCCCCTAGCAGTGGCTGCAAAGTCAAACCCTCGGGTCCCACCCCAGCCCTCCTGGGTCAAAAGCATGGGGTGAGGTCCAGCCAGCTGCGTTTTCACAAGTTTTGCCAGCTCCTTAAAGTTTGATAACCACAGGCCTAGAGCAGTTGTCTCAGCCAAAAATCTGCATAATCTGTTCAAGGTTCATCCATTGTGCAGCATGCAGTAGAATTTCCTAAGACTGTGTACGTACAGTCCACATTTTGTTTGTGCATGCAGGCATCAGTGAACACTTGGGTTGCTTCCTCATTTTGACTATTGTGAATAATGCTGCCATGAACGTGGATATTCAAGTATCTGCTCGAGTTCCTGCTTTCCCTTCAGGGAAATTCTTATCCCAGATTCACTTCCCAAATCCACTCTCTTTTCTCTCTCCCCTTGGAGTGAGAGGTGACCTGAAATTGGTTCTGGATACTTGGAATATTTTCTCTTGTGTCTCAAAGCCTCAATCCAAATAAGCAACCCGTATCCTGTTATACGACTGAAAACCCATGAACTGTTGCTAATCACCTGTGATAGCTCTGAAAGTGTGAGTCATATATAGCCTTACCATCAAAGAGGAAAGAAATTCACTGTATTTTAGAGGCTGCCAAGTGCTCTGAAAAGGGCTTTACATGTTTTTATCTCATTACACCGGGTAATACCTTGCCAAATGAGGTTTCTTATCTTCTTTTATAGATGAGGAAACAGCTTCAAGAAGGCAAGTAGTGAGTTTGAGTTCCCACAGCCAGAAAATAGAATCAAAACACAGGTCTGGGGTGGGCACAGTGGCTCATGCCTATAATCCCAGCACTTTGGGAGCCTGAGGTGGGTGGATCTCCTGAGGTCAGGAGTTCAGGACCAGCTTGACCAACATGGTGAAAATATGTCTCTACTAAAAATACAAAAATTAACTGGGCATGGTGGTGGGTGCCTGTAATCCCAGCTACTTGGGAGGCGGAGGCAGGAGTTGCAGTGAGCTGAGATCACGCCATTGCATTCCAGCCTGGGCGACAAGAGCAAAACTCTGTCTCAAAAAACAAAACAAAACAAAACAAACAAAAAAACCCACAGATCTGTTGGTCTGGTAAGTATTTCCATTATTTCTTTATTCTACTGTAGTTTATATCCTTTTGTTGTTGTTATTGTTTTTAAGACAGGGTCTTGCTCTATTGCCCAGGCTGGAGTACAGTGGCACAATCATGGTTCACTGCAGCCTCAAACTCCTGGGTTTAAGAGATCCTCTTACCTCAGCCTCTCCAGTAGCTGGTACTACAGATGCATGCCACCATGCCTGGCTAATTTTTGTATTTTTTGTACAGACAGGGTCTCACTATGTTGCCAAGGCTAGTCTCAAATTCCTGGGCTGAAGTGATCCTCCTGCCTCAGCCACTTGAAGTGCTGGGATTACAAATGTGAGCCACTGTACCCTGCCTATTATACTCTAGCTTCATGTCTAACTGGAGAGACAAAACTGTGAACAAATGAAGTATAGAGGACTGACCACATGTTAACTCTTAGAAAAGAGAATACCAGGGTGGACTACATTGCTTTGAGAGTAGCCTATGATGAACGCTGAACTTGATTAGGACCTTGGAGAATGAGTAACATTCAGATAAACAGAAGGTTGAAGAGAGAACATTCCTGCAGTGGGGAGTACACTAAGGCGAAGGTAGGGAGAAGAGCGTTCGAGGGACGCACACTGGCCCTTCCTAAGTAGTAAGTGCCTGTCAGAGAGCAGTAAGCAATGAGGTTAGATACACATTTGAGCCAAACTGGAAATCCAAGCTTTTTGAAAGCAGCATGGCATAACACATACAGCACGGGGTTAGACTTGGACCTGGATCTCTGCCCTGTCCATGTGGAATCTTGGGCAAGTCATTTAAATGCTCTGATGCTCAGTTTCCTTCCCTGTGAACTAGGGATGATAATACCTACTCTGTGCAACTTTTGTAAGAATCCGTGATGGTGTGTATATAAAGTGTCTGTCCCAGGCCTGGCACAAAAGTACTCAGTACGTGGTAGTGATTGTTGCTGCTATCACTGTTGTCGTTATCCTTAGCAGTGCATTTGTTGATAGGGAAGCACTGAGAGTTCCTAAACACAGGAGAGGCTGACTAGGAAAACTTGTCTAGCGACAGCATGTAGTCCTGATGCCTTAAGGGTAATGTTGGAGGCAAAGGAGACTAGGAAGAGGTTCTTAGGTGATTGGGACACAAAACCACAAGGGTCTGAGGCAGGGTGAGAAGAACTGGAATGAAGAAGGAAAAGATGGCAGAGCTTGCTGGGCCTTGGAAGTAAAGTATTAAGCAGAGGAGAAAGTCCAAAATAACACCAAGCTTTCTAGTAAGAATGATGAGGAAGAGGATCGTGTCTACTGGTGTCAGACACTAAAAATCAGGAGGGAGAGCTGATTGCCTGGGGAGTGCAGAGGACCCAGGGAAGCTGTTAGGGTCAATTCCGGGCATGTTGAATTGGGGAGGATGATAAGACATTAAAATAAAAACCCACTTTGTTTCATACATGGGGTGAGTTGGACTTGACACCAGAGTATATTGGGAAAAATCAGAGTGCCCGAGAGAACACAGCAAGAGTGGATTTGGGAGTGAACTGACAACAACACTCTTCATATAAAATGTTCTCATTGCCTGGAGTTAGGGGCAGATAAACTGTGCACTTGTTTGACTGAGGAGGAAGCCGCAGAGCCCCCGGTACCACATCCTTTCTTACCTAGACTGTATAGTACTGCACCAGGCAGAGTGCCACACAGTCAGTGCTTATGGCTGAAGGAGGGAAGCCTGTATTTATAAAAAGTTGCTTGTCGTCAGTGCTGGGGAACTCTGATCTTTTGTCTATATATACCTCATGTGTCAGTTAATATAATGCAAAGCTAATAAAACAGCACTGATCCTCATGTGGCGATGCTGGCATTCAACATACATTCTATTGAAAATTTCCTGAACACTTCTAGGTTGCTAAGATACTATTCAAGACCACTGCAGTGTATCTTACTTGAAACAGTTAATGTCAGTCCCCCAGTACTTTAAGTGTAACCGATTGCTTTAGGAAATTCAAATGGAATTAATTTGGTTTAACAATCATATGATTTTATCCTTCTTAGCTTTTTAGAAAAAAAAACTTATTTCAGCAGAAATTACCTAATGAAAGAGCTGTTCTGTAAGTGAAGATTTTCTTTTGACTATTTCCATGTAAATCACAGTGTTGATAATTTCTCCAAAGAGCCAGAACATCAGAATGCAGCTCATTTATTATTTGAATGAAATGGCATGCATCGTTAGTTGAATCCTTGAGGTAGGCTCCATCTTATTGCTATTGTGAGTTCAATCAGATTGTAAATGAAAGTCTAAATTTTATACAAGCAGTGCAATGTCTCTAAAAGTGCCTTCCAGGTAGGAAGGGAGTGAAAGGAGCAAGTTTCATTCCTGCTTTTGTTTTGAGGCTACACAGATGCCCAGTGTCAACTTGAGCATACAGAGGTGCAAACAAACAAATGCCTGTTTGTACATACAGATAGCAAATTCAAACCTGAAATTTTCACAACTCTAGCTTTTCTATTTGGCACATGTTACATTATCATAAACTGTTAGACCAGGTAAATAGAATACCAAGCATACAGAAGGATGTTTTGATTTTTATTTAGAGAATTTGAGTAATATAATTTAAGATTTACTGAGGATGCCCCTCCTATGTACTCCCATTTTACCCTAACAGTCTCCGGCATAGAAACAGTGGGGTGTGTTTATTTAACTCTTCTTCCACAAGACTGTTGGTTCTATGAGGAGGAGACCACATCTGCCTTGCTCACCATCAGATCCCCAGTATAGTTCTTGTGTCAGATTGTAATATGCATGCAATACGTACATGAATATCTAAATCCATGAACAATGGCAATTAATCTGTTTCATTTAACTAGTTGCATGGAATGCTAAGTTATCTTTCTTGATTATATCAATAGAATATTTTACATGGCCTATCAGAATCATAGAAGTGGCTAGGTGTAGTGGCTCACACATGTCATCCCTGCACTGTGGGAGGCTGAAGTGGGCAGATCACTTGAGGTCAGGAGTTTGAGACCAGCCTGGCAAACATGGGCAAACCCTGTCTCCACTAAAAATACAACAATTAGCTGGGCGTGGTGGCACATGCCTGTAGTCTCAGCTACTTGGGAGGCTGAGGCAGGAGAACTGCTTGAACCCAGGAGGCAGAGGTTGCAGTGAGCCGAGATCATGCCACCACACTCCAGCCTGGGCAACAGAGTGAGACTCCCTCTCAAAAAAAAAAAAATCATAGAAGCTTACAGCTGTATAGGCCTTATAAGCGATTTAGTGCAGTGGTTTTCAACTTGAGATGCCCGTTTGTTTTTTTTTTCTGAGACGGGGTTTCACTCTTGCTGCCAGGCTGCAGTGCAGTAGTGCAGTCTCGGTTCACTGCAAGCGATTCTCCTGCCTCAGTCTCCCAAGTAGCTGGGACTACAGGCGCACGCCACCATGCCTGGTTAATTCTGTATTTTTAGTAGAGACAGTTTCACCATGTTGGCCAAGTTGGTCTCAAACTCCTGACCTCAAGTGATCTACTTGCCTTGGCCTCCCAAAGTGCTGAGATTACAGGTGTGAGCCACTGTGCCTGGCCCACTTACTTATTTTTATTCATTTTTAGAGTATATATTTGTTGTGTACAATCTGCTGTTTTGCAATGTGTATACATTGTTAGAATGGCTAAATCGAGCTAATTAACCTATGCATTACTTCACATACTTTCTGTGGTGAGAACACTTAAAATCTACTCTCTTAGCAATTTTCAGGAAGGCATTGTTATTAAGCATAATCACCATGTTACACAATAGATCTTTTGAATTTATTTCTTTTATCTAACTGAAATTCTGTACCCTTTGACCAACATCTCAGCCCTTCTCTCAGCCCCCAGGACCCACCATTCTATTCCTGCTTTTATGAGCTCAACATTTTTAGGTTCCCCATATAAGTGAGATTAGGTGGTATTTGTTTTTCTGTGCCTAGTTTATTTCACTTAACACAATATCCCCCAATTCCAACTGTCTTGTTGACAGAATTTCCTTCTTTTTTCAGGCTGAATAGTATTCCATTGTGTATACATGCAGTTGACCCTTCATATCTGTGAGTTCTGCATCTGTGGATTCAACCAACTATGGATTGAAATATTCGAGAAAAAATGAATAGTTAGTTGTATCTGTACAGAACATGTACAGACTTTTTGTCATTGTTTCCTAAACAATATAGTATAACAACCATTTATATAACATTCACATTGTATTAGGAGTTATAAGTAATCTAGAGATGATGTAAAGTGTGCGGGAGGATGTGCATAGGTTAATGCAAATACCACACCATTTTATGTAAGGGACTTGAGCACCCATGGATTTTAGTATCTGAGGAAGGTCCTGTGAATACTGGGGGATGACTGTACCACATTTTTTTTACCCACAGTTGGGTTGATTCCACATCTTGGATATTGTGAATAATGCTGCAATGAACATGGGAGTGCAGATATCTCTTCAATATACTGATTTCATTTCGTTTGTATACACACCCCATAGTGGGATTGCTGGATCCTATGATAGTTCTACGTTTAATTATTTGAAGGACCTCCATACTGCTTTCTGTAATAACTATAAAAAATTACATTCCCACCAACAGTGTGCAAAGGTTCCCTTTTCTCCACTCTCTCTCCAATACTTGTTATCATTTCTTTCTTTTTTTTTTTTTTTTTTGAGATGGAGTCTTACTCTGTTGCCCAGGCTGTAGTGCAGTGGTGCCATCTTGGCTCACCACAACCTCCGTCTCCTGGGTTCAAGTGATTCTCCTGCCTCAGCCTCCCGAGTAGCTGAGACTACAGGTGCACACCACCATGCCTGGCTAATCTTTTTGTATTTTTAGTAGAGATGGGGTTTCACAATATTGGCCAAGCTGGTCTCAAACTCCTGACCTCATGATCCACCTGCCTCTGCCTATGAAAGTGTTGGGATTACAGGCGTGAGCCACTGAGCCCAGCTCATTTGTCTTTTTGATAAGAGGCATTCTAACAGATGCGAGGTGACATCTCTTTGTGGTTTTAATTAGCATTTCTCTGAGGACTGGTAATTTTGAGCATTTTTTCATATACCTATTGGGCCATTCATTGTATGCCTTCTTTTGAAAAATGTCTATTCAGATCCTTTGCCCATTTAAAAAATCAGGTTATTTGTTTCCTTCCTGTTGAGTTGAGTTTCCTACAGTTTGGCTCTGCCAAGTCTTATGTTGAAATTTGATATCCATTGTTGGAGGTGGGGCTTGGTGGAAGGTGTTTGAGTGATGAGGGGTCTCTCATGAATGGCTGGATGCCATTCTTAAAGGACTGAGTTCTCACTCTTAGTTCCCAAGAGAACTGGTTGTTGAAAACAGCCTGGCACCTCCTCCTTCCTCTCTCTTATTCTCTCTCTCTCTCACACCATGTAATCTCTGCACACACATGCTCCCCTTCCTCTTCTGCCATGATTGTAAGCTTCCTGAGCCCTCAGATGCAGATGCTAGTGCCATGCTTTTTGTACAGCCTGCAGAGCCATGAGCCAAATAAACCTCTTTTCTTTATAAATTACCCAGCCTCGGGTATTCCTTTATAGCAACACAGAGAGATTAAGACAGCATTCCTTATATATTTTGGTGTTTGTTTGTTTGTTTTTTTAGGTTGAGAGTCACTTTTACTTCTTCAATCATGTTAAATTTTAGATGGTTCTGAAGTCAAAACTCTAGAAAAAAAGTTCCATCTAGAATAGCTTCCATCTTTATCTCCTTCCTTCTGCTGATAACAATTTGTATTAGCTTTGGGTTTACTCCAGTTTCTTTTTGAAACATAAGCAAATACACCTACGTGCATACATTCACATTTCCCACCTTTTGTTACACAAAGGCAGTAGGTATACCATAAATGATGTTCTGCACTTTGCTTTTACACTTATCGTATCCTGGTGATCATTTTGCATTTTATAGAAATCATCTTCATTGTCTTGTAACTTTAAATACTCCCTCGTGGATATGCCATAATACATTCCTATTAAAAGACACTTGGGTACTTCCAGTCTTTTGCATACAGCATTCCAAATTTTTGTAAATGTACGTTTCAGAGCCCAGACGTTAAAATTCTGAGTCAGAGGATGAATGCATATGTAATTCTGATGGCTATTACCAAATACTTTATTTTTTTTGACAGTCTTACCCTGTCACACAGGCTAGAGTGCAGTGGCATGATCTTGGCTCACTGCAACCTCTGCCTCCCAGGTTCAAGTGATTCTTGCCCCTAAGCCTCCTGAGTGGCTGGAATCACAGGCACTCACCACCATGCCCAGCTATTTTTTTCTTTCAGTAGAGACAGGGTTTCGCCATGTTGGCCAGGGTGGTCTTGAACGCCTGACCTCAAGTGATCTGCCTGCCTTGGCCTCCCAAAGTGTTGGGAGTACAGGTGTGAGCCACACATCCAGCTCAAATACTCTTCCTTATGAGTGTTAACCAAAGAAGTTTAATTTTTTCATTCCATTCCCATATGTGTCCTTATTTATCCATAACCTCAACAATCAATAAACTTGTTTTTAAACTTGTTTTTCCAGTGAAAGGTAAAAAACTGTGGTTTAATCTCTTCTGAAAAGGTGAGCATCTTTACATGTTAAACGTCATTTACATTTCTTTTTCTACAAAATGTTTGTTCTTAATTGTTGGAATCCTGTCAGTATATCATTTGGTTTGGGTTAATAGTGGGGTTTTTCTTGTCATATAAACATTTTTATGTAGTTAAAATTGATCAATAGTTTTATTCCTTCTAGGTTAGTTTTGCCCCATCCTTAGGTTATAATGGAATTCCAACCATATCTTCTAGTACTTGTACGCTTTCATTTTTGCAATTAGATCTTCAGTCTGCTTGGGATATATCTATATGCCTATTTTTAGTTATCATTAAAAACCCATCTTTACTCCACTTTTAAAAAATGCCACTTTTACCATACGTTACTTTCTATGCATTATGTCTGTTCTTCTGTTCCATTGGTCTGTTCATTCACGTGCCAACGCCAACTACAGAGGCATAATGTGTTTCAATATTTACTTACAGCTACACTATATATAAACTTTCTGTATTTTAATTTTAAATCCTACCATTTTTTCCAAATTCCCATATTAATTGTAGCTTTACCCTTTTGGATTTTCCCTGTGTGTCTAATGGCTTTTTTTTTTTTTTTTTTTTTTTTTTTAATGAAAAAGGTTAACAATATCTTATCCAAGCTGGAGT
>CAUYLG010062397.1:0-28672 GCA_963573385.1 Cacajao melanocephalus
CACTCCCTCCTCTGTATCCATGTAACACTTTGTTCACAAAACCATACCAATGTCTATAAAATGGGTGACTGGTTGTAGAAGGAAAGAGAGATTATGAGTACTTTGAGGGCCGACGTGGTGGCTCACACCTGTAATCCCAGAACTTTGAAAGGCCGAGGCACAAGGTCAGGAGTTCCAGACCAGCCTGACCAACATGGTGAAACCCCGTCTCTACTAAAAATACAAAAATTAGCTGGGTGTGGTGGTGTGTGCCTGTAATCCCTGCTACTCAGGAGGCTGAGGCAGGAGAATCACTTGAACCCGGGAGGCGGAATTGGCAGTGAGCCGAGATCACGCCATTGTACTCCAGCCTGGGCAACAGAGCAAGAGACTCCATCTCAAAAAAAAAATTTACAAAAAATTAGCTGGGCATGGTGGCATGTGCCTGTAATTCCAGTTACTTGGGAGGCTAAGGCAGGAGGATCGTTTGAGCCTAGGAAGTCAAGGCTGTGGTGAGGCATGATTGAGCCACTGCACTCCAGCCCAGACAAAAGTTGATCATGCAGTTAAAATATTAAATGTAAGCACTTAAATAGACGACCATTTTTATGAAACTGTTTTGGCATTTATTCGTTTGTTTTGTTTTCTTTGAGACAGAGTCTCGCTCTGTCTCTCCGGAGTGCAGTGGGTGCGATCTTGGCTCACTGCAACCCCCACCTCACGGGTTCAAGCGATTCTCCTGCCTCAGCCTCCCGAGTAGCTGGGATTGCAGGCATGCGCCACCATACCCAGCTAATTTTTGTATTTTTTTTTCCCCTCTGGGTCCAGGGCAGAATAATTTTTGAATTTTTAAGTAGAGATGGGGTTTTGCCATGTTGGCCTGAGTAGTCTTGAATTGACCTCAGGTGATCCGCCCTCCGCGGCCTCCCAAAGTGCTGGGATTATTGGTGTGAGCCACTGTGCCCAGCCTGGCATTTCTTGGGTTTGGGTTTTAAATATGATGGGCTTCTCAGACTGGGAAGTGATTTAGGCTTTTCTTTTTGCCTTTTTTTGAGACAGAGTCTTGCTCTGTCATCCAGGCTGTAGTGCAGTGGTGTGATCGCAGCTCACCGCAACCTCTGCCTCTCGGGTTCAAATGATTCTCCTGCTTCAGCCTCCTGAGTAGCTGGGGTTACAGGTATGGGTTACAGCCACCAGGCCTGGCTAATTTTTGTATTTTTAGTAGGGAGAGGGTTTCACCATGTTGGTCAAGCTGGTCTAGGCTTTTCTTGATCTCTGAAAGACACTGAAAGAATGGGAAGGGACAGGAAGGTCTCAACAAGGGCTAAGAAAAGAGGAAGAATAGCCCTGACAATTGATTTTGCCTGCTGCATAATTATACCAGGGCCAGACTGGTTGGAGATGACAGTGAGGGAGGTGCTGCATGCAGTGGCCACAATAGAGAAAGCCTCACTGACCAGCTTCTCATGTTCTCTGACTTCCTTCCTTTCACCTGTTTCCTTCCCGTCTACCAAGTGTTGTCATAGCCTTGTTTGATCAGATATGTTTGTGGGCTCTGCAACAAGCTCTCTCTCTAAAACAGGGATTGTGGGATGTAAACACCTGTTTCCTTGGGTGTGCTCCAGGAATTGCGACTTCCTTGAAATCAAATTTTCAGGTGCTCTGCTCCATAGTACTTCACTCTTTGCAAATAATGCATCTTTTTGACAGTATTTATAACCTAAATGGCTATACTGTTTAAGGTCAGTTTTAATTTTTTTCTTTTTATTAAAACAGTGAATGTGATATGAGTTATTTCCATTCCTCTCCCACCTTTTTTTCTCTTTTTTTGGTGGGAGTGAAAGTTGAACTTGAATGTTTTCGAGTGCTTTCCAGTTTTAACTTATGAACCATATGTCTAAATAGACTTAATCACATGATTTCCTCCATATTATTTTGTCTAAAGCTCTCCTTTCCATAGCTAAACCACATCTGACATAGGATGACTGCTTTTTACAGAAGTAGATTGAGATTGCTTGGCTCCAGGATGAGTTACCTGCACTTTGTGATGGTAGACCGCCCTCCCTAGTCCAACTAGGCCTATTGCAAGTGTAGGTTATTTCTCACAGAAAGGACTTGTGTGTGTGCTTGGGTGCGTGTGTGTGTGTGTGTGTGTGTGTGTGTGTGTGAGAGAGAGAGAGAGAGAGAGAGAGAGAGATCTATTGGAAAAAGAGCTCAAAGAGATGCTGCAAAGAGAATCATCTTTATAAGTAGAGCTGAGCTTCTGAAGGCAAGAGCAGTATAGTTGTTACCTTCTCCATCACAACATTCCTAACTTCTTGGGTAAAAATGACTCCTCGTGGCCAGGCATGGTGGCTCACGCCTGTAATCGCAGCACTTTGAGATCACCTGAGGTCAGGAGTTTGAGACTAGCCTGGCCAACATGGTGAAATCCCATCTCTACTAAAAATACAAAAATTAGTTAGGTGTGGTGGCACACACTTGTAATCCCAACTATGGGGAGGCTGAGGCTTGAGAATTGCTTGAACCTGGGAGGCAGAGGTTGCAGTGAGCTGAGATTGCACCACTCACTGCACTCCAGCTGGGGTGACAGAGTGAGACTCCATTTCAAAAAACAACAACAACAACAAAAAACCCTCTTCCTGCTTTTGCACAGCATGCACTGGGCATACTTATTTTTTTGCATTATTCTGATTTCTTTTTGAGATGAAGTCTCTGTCGCCCAGGCTGGAGTGCAATTGCACAATTTTGGCTCACTGCAACCTCCGCCTCCTGGGTTTAAGCGATTCTACTGCCTCAGCCTCCTGAGTAGCTGGGATTACAGGCGCTTGCCACCATGCCTAGCTAATTTTTTTTTTTTTTCTGGTAGAGACTGGGTTTCACTGGTGTTGGTCAGGCTAGTCTTGAGCTCCTGACCTCGTCATCCACCCCACTTGGCCTCCCAAAGTGCTGGGATTACAGGTGTGAGCCACTGCGCCTGGCCCACTTGACATACTTCTAAAGACTGATTTATACTTGTCTCCTTCTACCAAGGTTCTTCTTAGGTAGGGACTTTTAAAAAATATTCCCGTTTCTAGGAATCATAGCATGTAATGGTTCCTCAATATATTAGATGAATACATATATGAAAGAATTCAACTAAAGGAATTTAGGATTAGTGACTCAGCTGGGCACAGTGGCTCGTGCTTGTAATTCTGGCACTTTGGGAGGCCAAGGCAGGAGGATCCCTTGAGTCCAGGAGTTCAAGTCCAGTCTGGGTAGCATAAGGAGATCTTATCTCTACAAAACATAAAAAATTAGCTGGGCATGGTGATGTGCGCCTATAGTCTTAGCTACTTGAGAGGCTGAGGTAGGAGGATCATTTGAGCCTAGGAGTTCAAGACCAGTCTGGGCAACATAGTGAGACCCTGTCTCTACAACAAATATAAAAAATTATCTGGACATGGTGGTGTGCACCTATAGTCTCAGTTACTTGAGTGGCTGAGGTGGGAGGATTACTTAAGTCTGGGAGGTCAAGGCTACAGTGAGCTGTGCTGGTACCACTGCACTCCAGCCTGGGCAACAGAGTGAGATCTTGTCAAAAAAAATTTTTTAGTAACTTACCTTTTCTGAGTACAGTCTAAAAGAACTTTAAAAAGGACCTGTAGTCCAGGCATGATGGCTCATGCCTATAATCCCGGCATTTTGGGAGGCTGGGGTGAGTGAATTACTTGAGGTCAGGAGTTGGAGACCAGCCTGGGCAATATGATGAAACTTCATCTCTACCCAAAATACAAAAAAAAAAATTAGCTGGGCAGGGTGGCACATGCCTGTAGTTCCAGCTACTTGGGAGACTGAGGCAGGAGGGTCACTTGAGCCTGGGAAATGGAGGTTGCCATGAGCTGAGATCGACCTAATGCACTCCAGCCTGGGTGACAGAGCTAGATTCTGTCTCCGAAAAAAAAAGAAAAGAAAATAAAAGACTTGTGATAGTCTTTTTATAATCTCTAAATGTATTTTCCTCCTATTCCTCATACATTTAATCGTCTTGATTAGCGATCATTGAAATCACATGGAACTGAGAAGTTTATGCTCTTTTTTTCTTACAAAATAATTACTCATACTCAAGGTTTTCTCTTAAATTGTCTCAAATTATAGCAGGTGGTAATTCTGGGAAGAACAGATTAGAGGGTCATGAGTGACCATATTTAGGGATCCCATGAGGCTGTCATTGGGCCATTTGATATATAGCATAAGATTTTTTTTCTAGCAATTTAGGTTGAAGATTCCAAGGCAGAGAAAAGTGTATTACTTTATTGATTTAGAGTATCTAATTAAGTATTATTAGCATATAGTTAAGATATACAATTATTTAGGAAACTGACCGTATCCCTACTTTCATTCTTTAAATGCTGTTTAAAAATTCAGATTTCTATTAAAATATACAAGATCACTTTAAGAAGCTAGGCAGCTTGAATATTTAAATAAAATACAATTTTCTGTAGACAAGACAGACTTCTTCCTGTGTCTGACTGCTGGTTAGTCTTAGTGGGATTTGTTTGGCTTTATGAATGCCATTAACTTTTAATGTGCAGATCAGATGTCTTATTGTATAAAAAAATGGTACAGTCTCCGTTTCGGACCTATCATTTTACTACATAAGGGAACCATTAGTAGGGAATCAATTTTATTCCTGTAAACCTCTTCAATTTCATCTTTTCTTTTTCAGTTTCCTTTCTTCATAATGGTCATCCCTATAATTTTTTTCCCCAAATTTGAAAAACTTATACAGTAACTGGATTTCATGAATAGATATATCACAAGACTTATAGTTGGTGATGCTTTTGTTTGTTGGCTATAATTTCATCAATGTTCAAATTCCCTGGAAACAATTTTCTTAAATATTACCCTACCACTACTTCTCTCCTTGGGAAACTTTAATTATACGTATATTAGGTTGCTTGGAGTTGTCCCACAGCTCACTGATGCCGTTTGTTTTTTAAAATCTTTTTTCACTCTGTTTTACTTCAGATAGTCTTTATTGCTGTGACTTCAATTTCACTAATTTTTTTCCCTGAAGTATCTAATCTGCTAGTAATTCACAGTGTATTCTTATAGCTCAGCTCAGTCATATCTTTTGTATCTAGTTGTACTATCTGGGTCTTTTTCTCTATCTTCCATTTATCTAACTAGTGTAACCAATTTTTTTTTCTTTTTTTTTTTTGAGACAGGATCTTGCTCTGTTACCCAGGATGGAGTGTAGTGGTACAATCATGGCCCACTGCAGCCTCAACCTCCTGGGCCTAAGTGATCCTCCCACCTCAGCCTCAAGAGTAGCTGGGGCTACAAGTGCAACACCACGCTGTTAAATTTTTGATTTTTTTTTTTTTTTTGAGAAAGGGTCTTACTCTGTTGTTCAGGCTGGAATGCATTGGTGCGATCACAGCCCACTGCATCCTTGACTGCCCTGAGCTTAGGTGATCTAGCCACCTCAGCCTTCTGAGTAATTGGGACTACAGATGTGCACCACCACACGTGGCTAATTTTTTATTTTTTGCAAAGATGAGATTTTGCCATGCTGCCTAGGCTGGTCTTGAACTCCTGAGCTCAAGAGATCCTTCTGCCTCAGCCTCCCAAAGTGCTGGGATGATAGGCCTGATTTTTTTTTTTGTATAGATGGAATCTTGCTATATTGCCCAGGATGGTCTTGAACTCCTGGCCTCAAGCAATCCTTCTGCTTCTGCCTCTCAAAGCACAGTATTAGGCACTGTGCCCAGCTCAATCTTTACTTTTGTTTTTTGAACATGTGGAATACAGTTATAACTATTTTAATGTTCTTATCTACCAATTCTGTCATCTTTGTCATTTCTAGGTTGGTTTTGTTTTGAGACAGGGTCATATTCTGTCACCCAGGATGGGTTGTGATGGTGCAATAATGGCTCACTGCAGTGTTGGCCTTTTGGGCTCAAGTGATCCTCCCACCTCAACCTCCTGAGTAGCTGAGACCACAGGTGCTTGCCACCATGCCTGGCTAATTTTTAAATTTTTTGTTGAGACAAAGTCTTCTTTGGCCGGGTGCAGTGGCTCACACCTGCAATCCCAACACTTTGGTAGGCTGAGGCAGGTGGATCACTTGAGGTCAGGAGTTTGAGACTAGCCTGGTCATCATGGTAAAACCCCATCTCTACTGAAAATACAAAAATTAGCCAGCTGTGGTATGCCACCATAATCCTAGCCACCACACCTATAATCCTAGCTACCTGGGAGGCTGAGGTACAAGAATCATTTGAACCCAAGAGGTGGAGGTTGCATTAAGCCGAGATCGCGCCACAGCACTCCAGCCTGGGCTACACAGCGAGTTTTTGTCAGAAAAAAAGACGACAAGGTCTCCCTATATTGCCCAGGCTGGTCTTGAACTCCTGGCCTCAAGCAGTCCTCTTCCTATCTCAGCCTCCTAAAGTGTTGGGATTACAGGCGTGAGCCATGACACCAGGCCCTAGGTTGGTTCCGAATGATTGACTTTTCTCTTCGTTATCAGTGGTATTTTTATGCCTTTTTGTATAACTGATAATTTTTGACTGGGTGAGCGTTTCCTCTTACTGCTATAAAAAGTCACCACAAACTTTGTGGTTTAAAACAACACAAATTTATTGTCTTACAGTTCTGGAAGCCAGAAGTCCAAAGTGAGTAGCAGGGCCACATTCTTTCTGGAAACTCTAGGAAACAGTCTGTTTCTTTGCCTTTTCCAGCTTCTAGAGACTGCCTGCTTTCCTCAGCATGTAGCTCCACATTACTCCAGTCTCTGCTTTCATCATCATACCTCCTTCTCTCCTGCTTCTATTGCCATGTCAGTAAAATAATGCCCTCAGTTTGCTGATAAAATAACTGTCAACTTATTCTGTACTACTATAATAGTCGTTGAAGAATGAGGACAAAATAGACATTATCAAGCAAATAAAAACTGATAAATTTTTTTCACCAGCAGACTTTTACTAGAGAAAATCCTAAAGAATGTACTTCAGACAAGTCAGATGATCCCAGATGTAAGCCTGACATACAAGAGGGAATGATGAGCTAAGATACTGGACAATTTGTTGGTAAATGTAGACAAACATTGATGTATATAATACAATAATGGGATGTTTTTACTTAAGACTTCAAATAATGGGTATTTACTCAGCACAATACCAGATGGGTGGGTTTTTTCCACACCAACAACCAGTCTTCCAACTCTTCAGACACCAACTTGGTATTCAACAACTCAATTCAATTCTGACTCTAACTACCCAGAGTTAGTGTCAGACTCCATAAGTTTAAATGCTTAGTCCCATAAGCACTCACATAAGTCCTCACTTCAGATACCAGTCACAAGTATTGGGTGCCTGGTATACCCGCACTTCTGTCTGACTTTACTACAGCGTTTAAGTGCTTAGTCCCATAAAACTATCCTTACTTCAGATACCAGTCACAAGTATTGGGTGCCTGGTATATCGACATTTCTGTCTGACTTTACTACAAAGTTGGGAGTTCCTACAACTCCCTGCTTTCGGGTTTGATAATTTGCTAGAATGACTCACATAACTCATGGAAATACTTTACTCAAATAGTTACCAGTTTATTATAAAGGACACAACTCAGGAATAGCCAAATGGAAGAGATGCATAGGACAAGATATGAGGAGGAAGCTTTCATGCGGTCTGGGTGCACCACCTCCCAGCACCTAGATGTGGTCACCAACTCAGAAACTCTGTGACCACTCCTGTATGTTTCTGGAACCAGGTCATGTTTTGAAGCTATCTAGGGTCCCCCAGACACTCATCTCATTAGCATACAAAAGATACTCTTTTTTGGTGGGAGGAGGACAGGGTCCAGCTCTGTCACCCATGCTGGAGTGCAGTGGCATGATCATAGCTCACTACAGCCTTGATATCCTGGACTCAAGCAATCCTCCTGCCACAGCCTCCTGAGTAGCTAGGACTACAGGTGTGAGCCAACATGCCTGTCTAATATTTTTTTATTTTTAGTAGAGACGAGTTCTTGTAGAGATGAGGTCTTGCTCTGTTTCCCAGGCTGGTCTGGAACTCCTGAGCTCAAGTGATCCTCCCGCCTTGGGATCCCAAAGTACTGGGATTACAAGCATGAAACATCGTGCCTGTCCACAAAGACACTCTTATCACTGGAGAGTCCAAGGATTTTAGGAGTTGTGTGCCTAGAATGGGGACAAGATCAAATATTTTATTTAGAGACAGGGTCTTCCTCTGTTGCCCAGGATGGAGTGCAGTAGTGTGATCTTGGTGCACTGCAACCTGCGCCTCTTGGTCTCAAGTGATCCTCCCATCTCAGCCTCTGGAGTAGCTGGGACTGCAGGCATGTGCAACCATGCCTGGCTAAGTTTTGTATTTTTTGTTGAAGTAGGGCTTCACCATGTTGCCCAGGCTGGTTTCCAACTCCTGGGCTCAGGCGATCCACCTGCCTTGACCTCCCAGAGTGCTGGGATTACAGGTGTGAGCCACTGTGCCCTGCCTCAAATATTAATTAACCAATGAATTAATTATTTTTGAGATGGAGTCTTGCTCTGTTGCCCATGCTGGAATGCAGTTGAGCGATCTCAGCTCATTGCAACCTCTGCCGACTGGGTTCAAGCGATTCTTCTGCCTCAGTCTCTCGAGTTGCTGACACTACAGGCGCCTGCCACCATGCCTGGCTACTTTTTGTTTCTTTAGTAGAGACAAGGTTTTGCCATGTTGGCCAGGCTGGTCTTGAACTCCTGGTCTCGGGTGATCTGCCCACCCCGGACTCCCAAAGTGCTGGGCTTACAGGCATGAGCAACTATGCCCAGCCACAAATTACTTATTTTTTAAATAAATCACAAATAATCCCTAACAAGATTTAAAGCTTAAATTAAAATATATCACTTTATAAATTAACACAATATAAACAAGAAATTAAAAATTAAACAATAGTATAAAGATCAGAAAGTGATAACTGGGAATTAAGTAGCCTAAGATCCTTCTATTGTTTGGGAAGAGGATAATTTTAGATTTTTAACAGGCTTAGTAGGCATGTGTAGTTAGAGTAACCACAAAAATAATAGAAGTAGAGTATATAATCTCTAAAATAATAAAAGGAATAAGAAAAATTGAGGGGGAAAAACCCTCAATCCAAGAAGAGGATAAAGAAAAGGGGAAAAAAGTAATTTAAAATATAGAACATATAGAAAATAAATAATAAGATATGGGAATAATTCCAAATGTATCAGTAACAGTAATAAATGTAAATGAGCTACGTTATTAAATTAAAAGGGTAGATGAAAAAATGTAGCTACATGGTATGTTTTAAAGATACATCTAAAACATAATGGCACAGAGAGATGGAAATAAAGGCTAAAAGAGGTCTATCAGTCATGTAAAATAACCAAAGAAAGCTAGTTTGCAATATTAACATCAGGCAGAATAGATGTTAAGGCAGCAAGCATTACTGGAGACAAAGAGGGGAGCACTATAGGCTGGGCTCGCACCTATATTCCCAGCACCTTGAGAAGCCGAGGTGGGTGGATCACCTGAGGTCAGGAGTTCGAGACCAGCCTGACCAACATGGTGAAACCCCATCTCTACTAAAAATGCAAAAAATTAGCTGAGCGTGGTGGCGGGTGCCTGTAATCCCAGCTACTCAGGAAGCTGAGGCAGGAGAATCACTTGAACCTGGGAGGTGGAGATTGCAGTGAGCTGAAATCAAGCCATTGCCCTCCAGCCAGGGCAACGAGAGCAAAACTCTCTCTCGGAAAAAAACAAAAACAAAAACAGGGGCACTCTATAATGGTAAGTAGGTTCAGGTAGATATAATACTAGTAAATTTACATGTAGCTAATAAGGTAGCCTCAATATATATTAAACAAAAATGGCCACATGGAGATATGGACAAATCCATTATTATATTGGAAGATTTTAATACTTAGTAATTGATAGATAAAACTGAAAAAAAAAAGTTAGAAAGTATGTAGAAGATTTGAACATTTCAAATAACAAGCTTGATTGAATGGAATATGTAAAATATTTTTCCTAAAATTTGGATCACTCAGTATTTTCAAGAACACATAGAAAATTTACAAAAATGAATCATGTTAAGCCATTAAACTAGCCTAGCCTAATACATTTTATTGCCTTAAGACCACATTTTCTACATAACTCATTTGAATGATACATCAATGATGAGAAGATAAGTGGAAGAGCCCTTTATATGTAGAAGTATATTTTAAAATTCCCAAACAACTCCTTGTCAAATAAACACAGTAATAATTAGTTAGAAATGAATGATAAAAACACTACCTATCAAAACTCGTGGGACAAGTAAACAGTGAAACAAACAAACAATCCTCAGTTTTATTAATAAAAGAAAAATGCAGGGCTGGGCACAGTGGCTCACTTATAATCCCAGAACACCTTTTTTTTTCAGACTGAGTCTCACTCTGTTACCCAGTCTGGGATGCAGTGGAGTGATCTGAGCTCACTGCAGCCTCTGTCTCCCAGGTTCAAGCGATTCTCCTGCCTCAGCCTCCCAAGTAGCTGGGATTACAGGCACTTGCCACCATGCCTGGCTGATTTTTGTATTTTTAGTAGAGACAGGGTTTCACCATGATGGCCAGGCTAGTCTCAAACTCCTGACCTCGATCCACCCACTTTGGCCTCCCAAAGTGCTGGGATTACAGGTGTGAGCCACTGTGCCCGGCCCCCAGCACTGTAGAAGTCTGATGTGGATGAATTGGTTAAGCCCAGAAGTTCATGACCAGCCTGCGCAACATGGGAAGACTCCATCTCTACAAAAAATAAACAAAATTAGCCAGACATGATGGTGTGTGCCTGTAGTCTCAGCTACTTAACAGGCTGAGGTGGGAGGTTCCCGGGAGGTCGAGGCTGTAGTGAGCCATTATTTCACCACTGTACCTGCAGCCTGAGCAACAGACTGAGACCCTGTCTCAAAAAGAAAAAAAAAAGGGAAATTAAATTCACAATAATTTATCATTTCACATTGACCAGATTGGCATATTAAAAGTTCAAACATTGAGGATCAAGTTTGCATACTGCTGGTAGAAGTATTAAATTGATACAATCATTTTGGAAAGCAGTTTGTCATTCCCTGTTAAAGCTGAATATATATATTTTCTGTAATTCAGTATTTCCATTACTAGATATATAACCTAAACTGTGTTAATGTGTGCCAGAAGCCAGAATAAAAATTTTCACAGTACTATTATTCATATTAACACTAATAACAGAAAGAAGAACCTAGAACACCTCTAATGTCCAGCAGAGGTAGAATGGGTAAATAAATTTTGGTATATTCTTACAGGGGAATACAACATAGTAGCTACAGTTGTTAACACAGCCATAGACCCATCTCAACATTATAATGAACAAAAAGAAGAGTCACAGAAGCATGCATAACAGTATGATGATTCCTCTTAAGTTCTAGTATAGGCAGAACTCAACAAAAAGTTGCTTAGGTATGTATACATATATAGATAGTAAAAGTATAAAGAAAATCAAGGAAATAATTAGCAACATTCAGAGTAATAATTACCTCTTGAGAATAGGAAGGAGGATTTGGTTAAGGTGGGGTTCTAAAGTACCTGGTACTATTTTATAAAATGATTTTTTTTTTCAGACGAGTCTTGCTCTGTTGCCCAGGCTGGAGTGCAGTGGCATGATCTTGGCTTACTGCAACCTCCACCTCCCGGATTCAAGCGATTCTCCTGCCTCAGCCTCCCAAGTAGCTGGGACGACACGCATGTGCTACCATGCCTGGCTAATTTTTTTTGTATTTTTAGTAGAGACAGAGTTTGATCGTGTTAGCCAGGATGATCTCAATCTCCTGACCTTGTGATACGCCCACCTTTGGCCTCCCAAAGTGCTGGGATTACAGGCATGAGCCACCATGCCTGGCTGATTCTGATATTTATTAAAGGGGACAGGATTCCATTCCTTTATAGTCTGCAGGCTAGTCAGTTTTTTCTCTGGGTTTCAGTTTCCCTTTCCATGAAATGAGTAGGGGAGATAAATCTAAAGTCTTCATGGGTCTTCCAGCACCTATTTCTATAGCCTCAGGACCTGGTTTGGGACTTAGTCTACCCCCTCCCTCACCGCATGTGAGGGGATAGGATGGAACAAGGTGAAGGCTGAGTATGATGGGCGCACAGGTCCTGTTCTTGGCCTGTGTTCTCTAATCATAATTACAGCCACTGCCTGTTAAGCACTTACTATGCACAGCATTCTGTTCTAAGCCTTTAATATGCTGTATTAACTCATTCAATCCTTACAACCTCATGAGGGAAATATTATTCCTGTTTTGCAGGAGTTTAGGGAGCTGAACAGACTTGACCAAAGTCACAAAGCTGGGAAATGGCTGAGCTGGGATTTGAACTTAGGTTCAACTCCAAAGCCCAGACTTAACTAAGAGTGGGAGCCTCCACCCCATGGGTACTGAGGGGCCCACATTGCTCAGCCCTTACCTGTGGAACTGTTTGACCTCTGCTGGAGTAAGCTCGAGCTCTGGGATGTTGAGGCTGGGGAGCTGGGGAACAAGCTGTGCTGCCTATGCTGGGTGGCCCCTGGGCCCAGCGTAGAGAGAAAGAGGCAGAGGGAGCAATGTGCAGGTCAGGCAGGGCCCACTAGGGGTTTCCCCAGAGGGCAGCCACACCCAGCTACTGCCCAGGTGCAAGACTGGGCACTGAAAGGCAACCTTGAGTATGTGGCCAACTTTAGACCTCAGTTTCCCCATCTGTAAAGCATGGACTTAAATGAGTGTAGGCAATCCTTGACCCCTGGGTTAGTGGCGAAGGTCAGGAATAGGATAAATGGTGAGAAGAGGGCTTGGAGTGACAGCGACTGAGTCTGTGAAGGAAGAGTTTGGGTCAGGAACAGCTTGGATCCTGGGCCAGCTGTTTGACAGCCATTCAGGTGAAGAGACTGAGGTTGGAGAGGTTCAAAGACTTGTCTGTGCAGCCAGTACCCAGAGACTGAAGGGAAACAAATCAAGGGAAAACCCGGAGAACAAAATCCAGGCAGATGTGAGCTAGAATCCTGGCTTACATCTTAACTAGGCTTGGAGGTGTGAAGTGGCATCCCTGAGGACACAGGAAAGAGTCCCTTCACCTCACTGTCCTCATCTTTAAAGTGGGAATAGTAATAATTTCTCCTTTGGCCACTTCCTGAGTTTTTGTGAAGGTTAAAGGAGATGAGGTATTTGTAAAATCAGGTGAGAATGTGGCTGCTGGTTATTTTTCAGTCCAAAGCTACAGTTCTGTGTGTGTGTTTGTGGTGGTGGAGAGCATTTCTGACAGCTCCTCTTTATCCTGGGGTTGTGCTGGAGAGAAGACCTAAGAATAACACCACTGGCCGGGCAAGCTGTGGCTCATACCTATAATCCCAGCATTTTGGGAGGCCGAGCCAGGTGGATCACCTGAGGTCAGGAGTTCAAGACCAGACTGGCCAACGTGGTAAAACCCCATCTCCACTAAAAATACAAAAAATTAGCTGGGCATGGTGGTGGCCACCTATAATCCCAGCTACTTGGGTGGTTGAGGCAGGAGAATCGTTTGAACCCAGGAGGTGGAGGTTGCAGTGAGCCAAGAAAGCATCGCTGCACTCCAGCCTGGGCAACAGGAACGAGACTCTGTCTGTGCCCCACTCAAAAAAAAAAGCATTGTTCCAGATGTTTTACACATATTAACTCATGTAATCCTCACATCAACCCTGCAAGATGGATATTAATACTATCTCCAGTTTGCAGAGGAATAAATGAGGCATAGAGAAATTTAAAAAATGGTCCCAATGTCACAAAAGGTAGAGCCATAAATAGTAAAGTCAGGATTTGCCCACGTTCTTTTCTTTTTTTTCTTTTTCTTTTCTTTCTTTTTTTTTTTTTTTTCAAGATAGAGTCTTACTCTGTTGTCCAGGCTGGAGTGTAGTGGTGTAATCTTGGCTCACTGCAACCTCTGCCTTCTAGGTTCAAGCAATTCTTATGCCTTAGCCTCCTGAGTAGCTGGGATTACAGGTGCCTGCCACCATGCCTGGCTAATTTTGTATTTTTAGAAGAGGTGAGGTTTCACAATGTTGGCCAGGCTAGTCTCAAACTCCTGACCTCAATTGTTCTGCCTGCTTCGGCCTCCCAAAGTGCTAGGATTACAGGTGTCAGGTTCTGTTATTTTGAGACAGGGTCTCACTCTGTTGCCCAGGCTAGAGTATAATGGGGTGATCACAGTTCACTGTAGCCTCAACCTCCTGAGGTCAAGGGAGCCTTCTACCTTGGCCTCCCAAGTAGCTAGGACTATAGCGGCATGCCACCACACCCAGCTAATTTTTGTATTTTTTGTGGAGATGGGGTTTCGCCATGTTGCCCAGGTTGGTCTTAAACTCCTGAGCTCAAGCAATCCTCCCACCTCAGCCTCCCAAAGTGCTGGGATTGTAGGTGTGAGGTACCGCGCCCAGCTGGCCCAGGTTCTTAAAGTCTCCTCCTTGATGCACTCATCACAGTTGTAATTCAGTAGTTATTTACATAATTGTCTCCCCGCTGCATTGTAGGCTCCATAAGGGGAGGGGGCATGTCTGTCTTCTTCAGACTGTATCCCCAACCCGTGGCACACAGCAGGTGCTCAGTTAATGTTTGTTCACAGGGATTCTGTTGCCTCTAGTGGGCTGGGCCCTGGAGGCTTGATGAGCTGAGGGTGGATTATCAGATTATTGCTGACTAGGGTGTCTGCCCCAGCAAGACCCCATAGGCAGAGGGAGGGCAAGGTTCCCACCTGGCCCAGGCCCTGCCTGAAGAAGGGGCCCCAAAGGGCTTGTTCTTGGCTGTGCTGTGTCTAATTGCTGTTCTTTGCTTCCATGCGCCACTGCGGTGATGGCTCCACGGCCTCTCCTGGACCGGCTGCGTGACCCCCATCGGCTGCTTCTGGGTGAGTAATGGTTTGCCTTAACGACTGCCACGTGAGCTGATTTTAATGCACGTCCTGTGGCTCTGAGGCTGCTGGGAAGTGTAAAGAGATGCCCGGGGGTAGGGGCAGAAATGCTGGGAGAGGGCTGACTGTGAAGTTAGGGTCCTACCACAAGCAGGGCCTACCATTTAAACACACTGGGTGCTGATTTTTTGGTCACATGATACAATGCAAAGGTCTTTGGGGCAGACTGGCCTGGAATAGAATCCTTTTCTGTCACACCTGGGTGATTCTTTGCATCTCAATTTCATGTCTGCAAAATAAGAAAGTGAATACTTACAGGACACAAGTATATTTGTTCTTTTATTCATGTAAGCCCCACAAAGGCAGGGATTTTTGTTCATCTATTCACTGCTGTATCTCCAGCACCTAGGGTGTAGTAGCACATAGTAGGTGCTCAATGAATGTTTCCAAAGGAATGAAGATTTTTATTGACTGTTTACGGTACACCTACCAATGCGCTTGGTTTTGGATTAAACGGCTAATGGATATAAAGGGCCCAGCATGATAGGGGCTCAGTCAGTGTGAATCCCCTATTTGCTCAATAGACTGTGACTTTCTTGGGGACCAGAGCTCTGGTAAAGTGAGCTCTGGGTCCTCTGCACTTAGTAAGGGGCCAAGAACCCAGCTTATATCAATCAGCACAGAGAGGGGCCTGGGCAGCTGGACTTCCTGGAAGGGAGTGGCAGAGCCTCTAGTTTTCATCAGAAGAGAGAGGCAGCTGGGAAGATCTGGGGCAGAATGGGAGGGATGGAGAGGGACTCTGCTCTTCTAGTGCTGCCACTTTCCTAGCTGTGTGACCCTGGACAAGGCATGCTCTTCTCTGAGTCTTGGAGACCTCATCTGTGTTGTATATATCTCAACACTTTCCCCACATAGGTGTGGGAAGGAGTTGATGAGAAGCACTCACCCAGCATGGGGCCCCATTTGGTAATTGTTGTTTCTTCCCAGCCCTGGGCTTATTCTGCAATTCTGGGAGAGGACTAAGTGTTCCTCTTTCTGGCTCCTTTCTCCTGCTTTTTTTTCCTTTTTTTTTTTTTTTTTTTTTTTTTTTGAGATGTACTCTAGCTCTATCACCCAGGCTAGAGTGCAGCGGCATGATCTAGGCTCACTGCAACCTCCACTGGGTTCAAGTGATTCTCCTGCCTCAGCCTCCCAAGTAGCTGGGATTACAGGCACCTGCCACCATGCCCAACTAATTTTTATATTTTTTAATAGAGACAGGGTTTCACTGTGTTGGCCAGGCTGGTCTTGAACTCCTGACCTTGTGATCCACCCACCTCGGCCTCCCAAAGTGCTAGGATTACAAGCCTACTTCTAACTTCTCACCTAGCTGGGACTGGAATCCCAGGAGCCCCTTAACTTCCCAGCAGGCTGGCCAGGGCCCTGGGACCAGGGCTGGGCTCTGCCTGGTGTGGGAGGAGCTGAGTGGAGGTTCCAGCTCAACCACTCTTGCTGTGTGACTTGGTTCTGTAACCCTTTCTCTGCCTCAGTTGCCTTACCTGTAAAGTAGGGTTATTAAAAGACACCTCCCTTGAAGAACTGTTTAATTAGAAAACAGGCAGATTAGGCATTATTATCCCTATTGCTATTTGGCTCTGGCTGAGGCGGCTCTAGGGAGGGCCCTGGAGAAATACAACCCACCGTGGCCCAGGGAGCCCAGGACTCTAGTCATCATGTGTATTATTGCCATTTATTGGCTGTTTCTTAGGGTCTAGGCAGGTTATGTGCTATTTCAGACACATTATCTCATGCACT
Source organism: Cacajao melanocephalus (assembly GCA_963573385.1). Lineage (NCBI taxonomy): Eukaryota > Metazoa > Chordata > Mammalia > Primates > Pitheciidae > Cacajao > Cacajao melanocephalus. Next base: position 16,706 of record CAUYLG010062397.1, read on the forward strand.
CCTCCTAGTGACCTAGGAAACCCTCTCAAGCAGGCATTATCATCCCCGCTTCATGGCACTGGGTAAGGTGAGTCACTCAGAATTCCACAGTTCTTTAGGGTTGCAGCTGGGGCTCAGACCCAAGCTCACTCCAAGGCCCAAATTCTATTTATTTATTTATTTTTTTGTTGGAGTCTTCCTCTGTTGCCAGGCTAGAGAGCAGTGGTGCGATCTTGGCTGACTGCAACCTCCACTTCCCGGGTTCAAATGATTCTCCTGTCTCAGCCTCCTGAGTAACCGGGACTACAGACATGTGCCACGAGGCCTGACTAATTTTTATAGTTTTAGTGGAGATGGGGTTTTACCATATTTGTCAAGCTGCTCTCAAACTCCTGATCTCAGGTGATCCAGCTGTCTCAGCCTCCCAGAGTGCTGGGATTACAGGTGTGAGTCACCACACCTGGCCCCAAGGCCCAAATTCTTGGTGTGAAACTCTCTTATCTCCCCCAGGGAGACAAAGTCCACACCTAAATTCTCTTTTTCCATCTCCAGTGACCAGTACAGGGCTGGTGGGAGCTACTGGTGTGTTTGTCAGATGAATAAATGCACACAGGTTGCATCCCCACCCAGGCCTGCTGCTGGAGTTTTAAAGAGAAAAGATAACAGAAAACAGGAGAAGCCTGGACAGCTTGGTGCTTGAGGGTCAGACAGGCCTGGCTCTGAATCTTGTACCTATTGTTTACCAGTTGTGTGACCTTAGGCAAGGTATCTAACCTCTTGGAGCCTCCGCTTCCTTACCTGTAAAATGGAGATAATAAAAGAATCTACCTACCTCTTAGACTTCTTGTGAGTATTAAATAAGAGGCCCATGTGAGCATTCAACAAATAGTAACTGTGGTTGTTGTTGTTATTATAATTATGAACATTATTCAGGGATTATAAAGATGTTCCTCTTGGGATAGGACAGACCAGGTCTGGGTGAGAACTGCTGGGGATGGGTGAATAGCAGCCTAGTCTGACAGGCTCCTAAGGCATGTGAAGGGAGGAAGGTGGCCTCATGGAAGTAAGAACGTTCCTCCCTTTCCTGGTCATCTGCTTTTCCTCTGTGTCAGGCCCTGTGCTGGGCATGGGGCCCAGAGATGAATCTGTGTAGTCCTTCCCCACCTTCCCATGAGGAGCTCAGCGTTTAGTTGGGAACAAGGATCCAGAAACCATCAACTCCACCTTTATCGAATAGGTGTTCTTAGGGAGAGGAAGGAAAGGACATTCTAGTGGAAGGAACTGCATGTGCCAAGGTACAGAGATATGACCTGCACTTGGGAGAATGCAGCTGAAGCGACAGGCTCAAGACAGTGAAGAGGACTTGACCCTTGGCCATGGGGAGCTACTGGATATTAAGCAGGGAGGGGCAGGGACAGGGGCAGGGGGAACGGTCCAGGTGAGAGATGCCGAGATCTTGGGCTAGGGACTGTGCCATGGGATGGGAGCAGTGGGCAACAGGAAGTCTGTTCAGGAGGCAGTGCCAGCAGGGCGTGATAATGAACTACAGTGGCCAGGGAGGAGAGGAGAGGGCCAGAGATCTTGGGGCCTGGGGCCAATGGGCCCACTGGGGTCTCTGGCTGAGGGACAGAGCTGGGAGGAGGAGGCAGAGCTGGGTTGAGGGTAAAAGCCATTCAACTGCTCTCACTACCTTTCCCCTCAGCTTCCCAGGCAGCAGTTATGTCTAAGCTGGACACTGGGGCAAAGCCTGTGGCCACCAGGGCCCAGGGCTCCCACTCCTATCTTGGGCATCCCTTGTGGTGACCCTGGTAGGTCTGGTAGGGATGAGACCTCTTTGGCATGGGAGCCAGCCAGGAGCTGTGTGGTGTAGAAAAGCCCTGAGTTCTAGACCTACCAGTGTTACTGAATGTCTGTGGGACCTCAGGAATCTCCAGGCATGGTGGCTCACACCTGTAACCCCAACACTTTGGGAGGCTGAGGCAGGAGGATCACTTGTGCCCAAGAGTTCAAGACAAGCCTAGGCAACATGGAGCAACCCCATCTCTACAAAAATACAAAAATCAGCTGGGCATTGTGCGTGTGCCTGATGTTCCAACTACTTGGGAGGCTGAGGTGGGAGGATCCCTGAGCCCACGAGGATGAGGTTGCAGTGAGCTGTGGTTGCACCATTATACTCCATCCTGGGCGACAAATCGAGACCCATGTAGGAAGGAAAGAAGGAAAGAAGGAAGGGAAGGAAGGGAGGAAAGGACGGGAAGGAAAAGAAGAAAAGAAAGAAAGAAAGAACTCCCATCACTCCCTGTCTCTTGCCCTCCTTTTCCTTGCCTTGAGAGTGAGAATAAGAAAACCTGTTTTGCTTGCCTTAAAGATTCAGTGATAAAATACAACTAGAGATAGTAAACATTTATTGAGAACTGACATGCTACATTCTGGGGACACAAAGGTGACTCACACAGGGTTCCTGCTCCTTAAGGACGAATCGCCATTTGCACAATGAGCCCAGGGGAGCAGGTGGTTAACTCTTTCAGGGAATCGGGGGAAAAGAGCTAGGCTGGACTTTGAAGGATGAGTAAGAGCTCTCTAGGCAGGCAATGGCCAGGAACAACTTTCTAGGTACAGGGAACAGGATGTGTCAAGGTTTGAGCCTGCATACTGTGCTCAGGATAGATGAGCACTGTCATTGGTATGGCTGGATCACAAAGGGAGAGGCAGGCAGTGACAGGGGATGAGGCTGATCAGGGAAGCAGGGCCCAAGTCAGGCAGGGCTTTGGGGAGTACCCAGCCTCTCCCCTCCTCTCCACCACCCTGGCCAGATCAAGTGGCTACCTCTCTCAGGAGTCAATAACCTGGGAGCCCTGGCAGCCCTGCCACTGAAAAGCCATGTGGCCCCCAGTCACTCACTTCCTCTGTCTACCCCTCAGTTTCCACCTCAGTAAAGTGGGAACAGCAGGCCTTCCTTCCAGGGAAGGGTGGAGGCTTCAGTGAGACAATCCCCACAAATGGCAAGGCCCAGTGTCTACATGCATTGTGCACCCATAAACAGGAGCTAATTAAACTATCATTATTTAGACTCCTCAATCTCCTTGGCCCCACCCACTGCTTCCCCTGCCTCTCCTGGCAGCCCGTTCTGGCCAAGAAAGGAAGGAAAAGATTAAGAAACAAGACCAAGTCTCCAGGGGGGGTCCTGGCCCACTGCCAAGCTGGCTCCCCTCCTGCCCCTTGCCCACCTTGGCCTTGGGCCCCAGGATTCTCAGTCCTGAGGCCTGGGCACCCTCCCACCCCCTGCACTAGAGGCCCTGCCCTGGCTGGAGGCCAAAGCCAGCAGCAGTCCTGAAATAGGGACACATATTTAGAATATAGCTTTATTTTTTTTCCTGGGAGTTGATAAGCAGGCCTTTTTTTTCTGGTGCTTGTGAGAGGAATATGATGTGCAGCCTGTCTGGAAGCCCGGTGGTAAGGCAGAGTTGGATCCCTCAGCCTTCTGGATCATGCAACAGACGTTAGCCACCAAGTCCCTTCTGGAACAGACACAGGGACCTCAGATCAGAGCAAGTAGCTGTCGGTGCAAGGTGACACAGTAGACACCCAGGTCTCCAGACCCTCTGTGCACTGTCCCACAGATGCATGTGGTACAGTGGCCTTGGCTGTTACTTTACCTCTCTGAGCCTCAGTTTCCTCCACTGTAGAGGGGCACTGTTTTACCATGAGGATCGGCAATAATGTACAGAAAGCACCTAATGAGTCCTCGATGGCATTGTTATAGCTATTGTTATAGCTATTGTTATAGCTGCTGTCTCTTAAAAACTTCTTCTGCCTTACCCCTTCCTGTCTAGGGACTTGGGGTATCCGCTAGGCTTTCTATTGAACAAATGACACCTGATAAGCCAGTTTTAAAGCAGGAGGCTCAGCATCTGTTACAATTCCTTCCCCTCTTCCCTCTTTCCTGGGACACTCTAGCCCCATCCAAGACAGTTTCCCTTCTGCAGCCTCCTATGATGCCCTTAAGCCCTCTGGAAAAGCAGAGAGTAGAAAGGGCCCCATGCCATCTAGGCTTAGGCTGAGGGGACAGTGATGGACTGTGAACTCCTTGCAACCATCCTTGGGAGCTAGGATGACTTGAAGACTTCCAAAAAGGCTGGGAAATAGGCCCAAAAGAGAAAACCTGGTTCACAGCCCCAAAAATGGTAGAGCGAAAGGAACACCAGCCTTCCTAGCTCTTCATGCCGTGAGATCTTGGGTAAATCTCCTGCCCTTCCTGAGCCTTCATTTTCTGATTTAAAAAGGAAGGGGATGGATTGAGGTCAGAGGTTTCTACTAATACTACAGGATTAAAAGTAGGGATTTATGAGCAAACAGACTTTGGTTTAAATCCCAGCTTCACCCCTTACCAGCTGTGGGACCTCTAACAAGTTGCTTTACCTAAGTGAGCTTCAGTTTTTTCCCTTATAACATGGGGAAAATATTAGCATCTTCTCATAGGATTATTTAAGGGCTAAATTAAAATAATCTGTATAAAGTACTTAGTCCACAGCTGACATGTTGGAATTATTATTGTCGTCATTATTCTGTGATCAGTAGAGACAACAAGAAGTTACAAAAGAGTTCATTGAGAAGGAAGGAAGGACTTGAGAAATGTACAGGATTGATTGAGTCATTCATTCACTTGATAAATATTTAGCGTTTCCGCAGATGGGCCAGAGACTGGCCGCAGAAAGGTGGAGTCAGACAGACTTGCCTATTCTAGCTGTGTGATGTGGGATTATTTATTTATTTGTGAGATGGAGTCTCCTTCTGTCGCCCAGGCTAGAGTGCAGTGGCATGATCCTGCCTTACTGTAACCTCTGCCTCCCGGGTTCAAGCGAATCTCTTGCCTCAGGCTCCCAAGTAGCTGGGAATACAAGCATGCGCCACCACACTTGGCTAATTTTTGTATTTTTAGCAGAGATTGGGTTTCACGATGTTGGCCAGGCTGGTCTTGAACTTCTGACCTCAGTTGAGGTTATCTGACCCCTCAGCCTCCCAAAATTCTGGGATTACAGGCATGAGCCACTGTGTCTGGTTAGATCATTTACTTCCCTTCTCACTCCTTTGTTTGTAAAATGGTGAGAATAGTGGGCAAAATGTTACCTCCCGGGTTGTCCTGAGGCTAACGAGAGTTTAAGTACACTAGTCTGTGTCTGATTCCTTCCCCACCAGGCCCTTCAGCTGTTAAAGACTAGAGGCAAGTCCTTGAACACATCAAGCACACTTCCACCCCAGGGCCTTTGCACTTGCGAGTCCTTTGGCCCAGAACACTACCCCCAGACACTTTTGCAGCTTGTTCTCTCATCTCTTTAAATTTTTTGTTTAAATGTCACCTTCTCAATAAGACCTTTCCTGACTTTTTATTTATTATTATTATTATTTTGAGATGGAGTCTTGCTCTGTTGCCCAGGCTGGAGTACAGTAGTGCAATCTTGGCTCACTGCAACCTCCGCCTCCAGGGTTCAAGGGATTCTCCTGTCTCAGCCTCCTGAGTAGCTGGGATTACAAGCGTATGCCACCGCGCCTGGCTAATTTTTGTATTTTTAGTAGAGACGGGGTTTCACCATGTTGGCCAGGCTGGTCTTGAACTCCTGACCTCAGTTGATCTGCCCGCCTTGGCCTCCCAAATTGCTGGGATTACAGGTATGAGCCACCACGCCTGGCTTCCTATCTTACTGAAATTGTAACGCCTTTCTGTCCTCTAACCTCAGCACTCTCTGCTTATGTTTATCCATAGCACTTATCACTCTTTGACATACTGTATTATTTGTTTATTGTCTCTCCTCCCATTGGAATAGTAAGCCCCATCATGATGGTGATTTTTGTCTGTATTATTCAGTGTTATATCCCTTGTACCTAGAATAGCGCGTGGTGCATAGGAAGTGCTCAGTAAATATTTGTGGAGTAAACTAATAATGATATGAAGCCTATTCTCTCTGGATCTAGGAATATTTTGAGCACACAGTAGAGTCTCAATAAATGTATGAGTGAGAGAAAAAGTGAGTGGTGGTCATCCTTTTCATCTGCCAGATCATACTTTGGCTGGGTCAACTCTGAGGCTCTTTTGCTTCTGAATGCTTCTGGTATTTTCTGCCAGGGCATCAGTTTCAATTGGAGCGCCCAAATCTTTTGTTCTGGAGCCTGAGCTTTGCAGAATTTCTAGTTGGGGCTGTTTGGCTGTTGGGTCCGCAATGGTTATTATGTCATTATTGGTAATTAGCACTTGGGCCTAGAGGATCCAGCTTTTTGTTTTTCAGCAGAAATCACAGGAGAGAGCTGTGCTAGACAGTGGGAGCTCAGGCTTGGAGCAGCTTCCTCTGGAACTCTCCCCTTCTCAGCTCGGGGTCCATGATTTAGGGAGACCAAGATGGAGGTGCTCAAAGCTAGGGGCACATAGGTCACCAGCTCGACTGCTGTTTTCTCAGACAGTATCCTGCAACGTTTTCATCCAAAAGCCCTGGCTGTCTATGCCCGGCCTGGTACAGAGGGGATTTCGTTCCCCACACCCTCAGGGGAAGTAGGTATAGGGTTTCCAAATGTCTACTGGACAGGGGCATTTCCTGATGCTCAAGATTATAAGTGGAGGAAATTATCCTGGGTTTGAGACTCAGGAGCCTGAGCTTAAGTCCCTGTGTAGCTACTGACTTGCTGTGTATTCTTAGGCACGTCACTGCCTCTTGCTGGCCTCAGTTTTCTCATCTGTCAAACAGAGATAAAGACGCCTGCTTGACCTCACTAGGGAAGAGAGGCAAGATAGTGTCATGAGCAAGGAGTTGGGTTCTAGACTCACACACAGCTGACTTCCCAACCATACCCCTTCCTAGCTGTGTGACACTGGGCAAATCACTTCACCTCTCTGACGTCAGTTCCCAAAGCTATAAAATGGGGCTAAAACAGTACTCACTCTAGAGGGTTGTTGTGAGAATTAAATAAGAGAATGCAGGTAAAGTACTTAGGTACTTAGCTGGTACTCTGCACATATTTGCTGGTATTATGATAATGACCATCATGGCAATGCAGGAAATCTGTAAAAAGAATACTAGCAACAGGCCGGTAGATGTAGGTTTCAGTTCTAACTCTGACACTTAATAGCTAGGTGATCCTGGATACGTTTTTCACTTCTCTGAGACTCTATTTCTTTTTATTTTTTTTGTTTTTTGAGATGGAGTTTCGCTCTGTTGCCAGGCTGGAGTGCAGTGGCGTGATCTCGGCTCACGGCAACCCCTGCCTCCTGGCTTCAAGTGATTTTCCTGCCTCAGCTTCTCAAGTAGCTGGTATTACAGGCTCGTGCCACCATGCCCAGCTAATTTTTGTATTTTTAGTAGAGACGGCGTTTCACCATGTTGGCCAGGATGGTCTTGATCTCTTGACCTTGTGATCTCCCCGCCTTGGCCTCTCAAAGTGCTGGGATTACAGGTGTGAGCCACCTCACCCTGCTTCTATTGCTTTTTTGTTTTCTTTTTGTTTTTTTGAGACAAGGTCTCACTTTGTTGCCCAGGCAGGAGTGCAGTGGCACAATCTCAGTTCACTGCAACCTCCACCTAGGTTCAAGCAATTCTCCTGCCTTAGCCTCCTGAGTAGCTCAGACTACAGGAGCCCACCACCACACCAGACTAATTTTTGTATTTTTAGTAGAGACAGGGTTTCACTGGCAAGGCTGGTCTTGAACTCCTGACCTCAGGTGACCCACCCTCCTTGGCCTCCCAAAGTGCTGGGATGACAGGTGTGAGTGACCGTGCCTCGCCTGAGCCTCCATTTCTTCATCTGTAAAATGGAAATTATAGTCATACCTTCCTCAAGGGGCTGTTGTGAAGGTACAGTGACATATTGTATATAAAGCACTTGGTATAGTGGTTGGCACATATTAGCTGCACTTTATAGATAAGGAAGGGAGGGGAAATGAATTGCCTGGACTCACATAGCATCTCACTGGTGGAGTTCTGATTTGAACCAAGGTTGGCCTGCCTCAAAAGTCCAGTTTTTTTTAAAAAAACTTTTTCTTGCCATCACTCATGTATAGGAACATAATGATGACTGTTGTTGTAGAGCCAGTGGAGTTATTCATGCTGGGATCCCCAGACCCCAATAAATGTTTGATGAATGAAGAAAGGCGGGACCACTGTGTCCCCACTTCCAGGGAGGGTTTTACCTTGGGGTTGAAGATTCTTTCTGCTTGGTTGATAGCAGATTTAAAATAAAAATCATACTCAGTGTAGTATGAGGCTTTGTAACCTGCAGAACCCTTTGTTCCCTCCATAGTATTTGATCCTTCTTGCTTTCTTATGTTGAAGCTCTAACCTCAAATGTAATGGTATTTGGAAATGGAGTAATGAGAATATGAGGGTGGGGGCCCTCATGACAGTATTAGTGCCCTTATAAGAAGAGACACCAAGGCCGGGTGTGGTGGCTCACACCTGAAATCCCAGCACTTTGGGAGGCAGAGGTGGGTGGATCACCTGAGGTCAGAAGTTCGAGACCAGCCTAGCCAATTTGTTAAAACCCAGTCTCTACTAAAAATACAAAAAATTAGCCAGGCATGCTGGTGGGTGTCTGTAATCCAGCTACTTGGGAGGCTGAGGCATGAGAATCACTTGAACCCAGGAGATGGAGGTTGCAGTGAGCTGAGGTTGCACCACTGCACTCCAGCCTGGGCGACAGAGCGACTGTGTCTCAAAAAAAAAGAAAAGACATCACTGGGTGCAGTGGCTCAGGCCTGGAATCCCAGCACTTTGGGAGGCTGAGGCAGGTGCATCACTTGAGGTCAGGAGTTTGACTCCAGCCTGGCAAACATGGAGAAACCCCATCTCTACTAAAAATACAAAAATCAGTCGGGCCTGGTGGCATGCACCTGTAATCTCAGCTACTTGGGAGGCTGAGGCATGAGAATTGCTTGAACCTGGGTGGTGGAGGTTGCAGTGAGCCAAGATCACACCACTACACTCCAGCCTGGGTAACCGCAAGATTTTGTCTAAAAAAAAAAAAAAAGGAAAAAAAAGATACCAGAAGGCTTGCTCTCTCTCCACCATTGAGGACACAGCAAGAAGGTGGCCATCTGCCAGCCAGGAAGAGCACCCACACCAGAACCTGGCTAGGCCTGATCTCTGACTCCAGCTTCCAGAACTGTGAGAAAATAAATTTATGTTGTTTAAGCACCAGATCTATGGCATTTTGCTGTGGCAGCCGAGCTGATGAAGGGTAGGTGACTTGCCTAGAGTCATACAGCAAATTTATGGTGGAGCTGAGGATGCAACTTATTTGCAGCCTTTCTTATGATTTGTCTCTTTCTTTCTATATGTATATGTGTGTGTGTGTGTGTGTGTATACACACACACACATATATGTGTATATATATACATACATACGTATATACATACATATATGTGTATATACACACATATATACACATATATATGTATACACATACATATGTGTGTATATATAGATAGAAATACATACATATATGTGTATATATATATAGAAATATATACATATGTGTATATATATAGATAGAAATAATATATATATACACACACATATATATACACATATATGTGTGTATATATATATAGAAAGAAAGGGAGAAATCATAAGAGAGATTTTAAAACAGAGTCTTGCTCTGTTGCCCAGGCTGGAGTGTAGAGTGTAGTAGCGTGATCTTGGCTCACTGCAACCTCCGCCTCCTGGGTTCAAGTGATTCTCCTGCCTCAACCTCCTGAGTAGGTGGGACTACAGATACATACCACCATGCCTGGCTAAATTTTTGTATTTTTAGTAGAGACGTGGTTTCGCCATGTTGGCCAGGCTGGTCCTGAACTCCTGGCCTCAAGTAATCCGCCTGCCTCGGCCTCCCAAAGTGTTGGGATTATAGGCACGAGCCACCACACCTGGCCCCAATTTCTCAATTTCTTCCCCACTAAAGTGCTCTCAGTCACTAGAAGTCTTGGAAACTGAGCTTAGTCAAATGCTAGCTGGGTAGCTCAGGACCTGTCCCATAGCAGCAGCCTTGGAGAGTCTTGGGGCAAGTTAAACCTGGCGATTTCTGTACCCCAAACCCTTACTTATAACTCCCCTTCTGCCCTGTCCCTCTTTCAAGTGAACGTTGGGCCAGGCTGACTTTACCAGTTTTAGAAGCAGGTTAGCTAGTAGGTGGCACAGAGCCTCTCTGTTTCTTGGGAAACCCTCTACGCCTGAGGGTTCCCTCCCCTGGTGAGAATTAGTGGGTTAAGGCTGAGTGAGCAGAGGCTTTGCTGGATCAGGGTCATTAGGCTCACTCCAGCTGGTAAGAGAAGAGGGTTGGAGAGGGTCATGGGAGGCCAGATCAGTGGGTCTCTCCTTGAATGTCCCAGGGCTATAATCAGAAGCAGCCAGGACAGCCTTTCCCTGAGGTCTTGGGACAGATGTTAATGTTACTCATTCACGTCATTTCCAAAGTGCTTTCCTGAGAGTGATATGAAAGCAGTATGTGGTAGAGGACAGTGGCATCAGACAGACCTAGTTTAAGCTGTGACGTTGGGCAAATCACCTAACTTTTCTTTCTTTCTTTCTTTCTTTCTTTCTTTCTTTCTTTCTTTCTTTCTTTCTTTCTTTTCTTTCTTTCTTTTTTTTTTTTTAATAGAGATAGGGTCTCACTATGTTGCCCAGGCTGGTCTCAAACTCCTGGGCTCAAGTGATCCTCCTGCCTCGGCCTCTCAAAGTGCTGGGATTACATTACCCCTATGCATTGGGGTTGCTGTGGAGACATGCCAAGAAAAGAGGTCCAGATGGAGGAAAGTTGAAATAGTAAAAGTTGACCTGGTGGATGGTAGTTAAGGCATTCCTTGACAGTGAGTGAGCCACTGTGCCTGGCCTTTCTTTTTCCTTTTTTGAGACAGTCTTGCTCTGTCACAAAGTGGTGGAGCATGGTAGTGTGATCACGGCTCACTGCAACCTAGACCTCCCAGGCTCCAGTGATCCTCCCACCTCAGTCTCTCGAGTAGCTAGGACCACAGGCAGGGGCAATCACGCTTGGCTATTTTGTTTTTTTTTACCTAGACTCCAAAGCTAGTGCCAGATTGGCTGATTTTTTTTTTTTTTTAAATGAAAGAAAGAAAGAGGAAGAAAAAGAGGGAGAAGAGAACAGGAGTCTTGCTCCATTGCCCAGGCTGGAATACAATCTAAAAATAGGTATTAAAGACCTCTTTTATGCCAATAATTGTGCTTAACAATGGAGACAGGAAGGAATAAGGGAAAAAAATAACAAACGGACAACCAGTATTTCATTTAAATCTGTGAAATGCTATGCAATTGCTGAAAAGTGATTTACTTCCAATTATATGGTCATTTTTAGAATAGGTGTAATGTGATACTAAGAAAAATGTACATTTTGTGCATTTGGGGTGGAGAATTCTGTAAATATTTATTAAGTTTACTTGTTCCAGGTCTGGGTTCAAGTCATAGATGTCCTTGTTAATTTTCTATCTCGTTAATCTGTCTAATGTTAACAATGTGGTGTTGAAGTCTCCCGCTATTATTGTGCGGGAGTCTAAGTCTCTTTGTAAGTCATTAAGAACTTGTCTTATGTATCTGGGTGCTCTTGTATTGGGTGCATATATACCAGGATCATTAGTTCTTCTTGTTGCATTGATCCTTTTACCATTATGTAATGTTTTTCTTTGTTTCTTTTAGTCTTTGTTACTATTAAAGTCTATTTTGTCAGAGATGAAAATTACAACTCCTGGTTTTTTGGGGTTTTTTGTTGTTGTTGTTTTTTGCTCTCCATTTGATTGGTGAATCTTCCTCCATCTCTTTGTTTTGAGTCTTTTTGTGTCCTTGCATGTGAGATAGGTCTGGATACAGCGTACCAATGGGTTTTGACTTTTTATTCAGTTTGCCTGTCTGTGTCTTTTGATTGGAGCATTTAATCCATTTAAATTTAGGATTAATATTGATATATGTGAGTTTAATACTGTCATTTAATGCTAGCTG
>CAUYLG010062399.1:0-43034 GCA_963573385.1 Cacajao melanocephalus
TTTGTAATCCCAGCTACTTGGGAGGCTGAGGCAGAGTAATTGCTTGAACCTGGGAAGCGGAGGTTGCACTGAACTGAGACTGCGCCACTGCACTCCAACCTGGGCAACAGAGCGAGACTCCATCTCAAAAAAAAAAAAAAAGGCCAGGTACAGTGGCTCATGCCTGTAATCCCAGCACTTTGGGAGGCTGAGGTGGGCGGATCACAAGGTAAGGAGTTTGAGACCAGCCTGACCAATATGCGGAAACCCTGTCTCTACTAAAAATACAAAAATTAGCTGGGTATGATGGCACATGCCAGTAATCCCAGCTACTCAGGAGGCTGAGGCAGGAGAATTGCTTGAACCCAGGAGGCAGAGGTTGCAGTGAGCTGAGATTGTGCCACTGCACTCCAGCCTGACAGAGCAAGACTCCATCTCAGAAAAAAAAACAAACGAATTCATGCTGTATAAGGAAAGGCTTATCAAGCGCTGATAAATGTTACCCATTCTTATCATTATTTGCCACAGTCCCCACCCTTCCTTACTGTCTCCCTGACACCAAAGTTCCATTGCTGGTGCAGTCAGTCTTTTTAACTTGGCTTCTTGGAGTGTTTATATTACCTACTGTTTGTACCTTGTAGGTCTGTGGCCTGCTCCAGGCTCAGTTCTGGGTATAAAGAGTTTCCCCAGGCCAGGTATGGTGGTTCACACCTGTACTCCCAGCACTTTGGGAGGCCAAGACAGGAGGATCACTTGAAGCCAGGAGTTCAAGACCAGCCTGGGCAACATAGTGACACCCCATCTCTACAGAAAATAAATAAATAGCCATGGATGTAGCATGTGCCTGTAGTCCCAGCTACTCAGGAGGCTGAGGCAGGAGGATCACATGAAACCAGGAGGTGGACTGCACCATTGCATTCTAGCCTGGGTGATGGAGAGAGGCCCTGTCTCAAAAAAAAAACCAAAAAACAAAAAACAAAAAATGGTGGCTCATGCCTGTAATCTCAGCATTTTGGGAGACCAAGGCGGGTGAATCATAAGGTCAGGAAACCCCGTCTCTATTAAAAATTAGCTGGGCGTGGTGGTGGGTGCCTATAACCCCAGCTATTCTGGAGGCTGAGGCAGGAGAATTGCTTGAACCCAGGAGGTGGAGGTTGCAGTGAGCCGAGATCGAGCCACTGCACTCCAGCCTGGGCAACAGAGCAAGACTCTGTCTCAAAAAAAAAAAAAAAAAAAAAAAGTCCGGGCGAGGTGGCTCATACCTGTAATTCCAGGACTTTGGGAGGCCAAGGCAGGTGGATCACGAGGTCAGGAGTTCGAGAGCAGCCTGGCCAATATGGTGAAACCCCATCTCTACTAAAAATACAAAAATTAGCCAGGTGTAGTGGCGCACACCTGTAATCCCAGCTACTCAGGAGGCTGAGGCAGGAGAATCTCTTGAACCCAGGGGAGCGGAGTTTGCGGTGAGCTGAGATTGCACCACTGCACTCCAGCCTGGGCAACAGAGCGAGACTCTGTCTCAAAAATAAAAAAAGTGGCTCTCCGGTTGGTCCTCCACCTCACTGCCCATCTGCTTCTCGAAACTCCCCATTTTCAAGTTTCCCTCCTCCTGACACTGTACCGCGGGCTCCTCCAAACGCTTTATCGAGTGTTTGTGGAATTGGATATCAGGGCCTGTGTTCATTTCCTGGGGCTGCTGAAATCTATTTCCATAAACTAGGTGACTAGAAACAAGAATTTATTATTTCACCATTCCGGAGGCCAGAGGTTGCCATCAGGGTGGCGCAGGGTTGCAGTCCCTCCGAAGGCACTAGGTGGGGATTCATTCTTTCTTCTTCCAGCCTCTGATGGTTCCTTGCTTGTGGCTGTCTTGCCCCTGCCTCTGTCTTCCCTTTGCCTTCTCCTCCGTGTCTGCCCCCCTTCTCTTCTAAGGTCATTTATCATTGGATTTCGGGCCGTCCTAATCCAGGGTGATCTCATTGCAAAATCCTTAACTAATTACATCTGCAAAAACCCTTTGTACAAATAAGGTCACAGCTATGGTTTGAATGTCTGCGTCCCTTCCAAATCCGTACGTTGGAAGAGTTGGGGCTCCTGGGAGGTGATTACACCAGGAGGGCCCCATGCTCATGGGTGAGATTACTGCCCTTATAATAGAGCCTGACATTTTGGAGATTTCTCAAAGAATTTAAAATAGTACTATTTGACCCAGCAATGGCATTACTGGGTATATACTCAAAGGAATAAAAATTGTTCTACTATAAAAACACATGCACATATATGTTCATCGCAGCATTATTCACAATAGCAAAGACACGGAATCAGCTGAGGCACCCATCAGTGGAGGACTGGATAAAGAAAATGTGGTACATATGGACCTTGGAATACTATGAAGCCATTAAAAAAGAATGAGGCCAGGCATGGTGGCTCGTGCCTGTAATCCTGGCACTTTGAAAGGCCAAGGCAAGTGGATCGCTTGAGGCCAGGATTTCAAGACCAGCCCGGCTAACATAGCAAAACCCTGTCTCTACAAAAAAAATCTGAAAATGAGCTGGGTGTGGTGGCAGGTGCCTCGGGTCCCAGCTACTCCAGAGGCTGAGGCAGGAGAATTGCTTGAACCTGGGCAGTGGAGGTTGCAGTGAGCAGAGATGGCAACACTGCTCTCCAGCCTGGGTGACAGAATGAAATTCTGTCTCAAAACAAACAAACAAAAATGAATGAGATCATGTTCTTTGCAGCAACATGGCTGGAGCTGGGGGCCGTTCTCCCAAGCCAGCTAGCGCAGGAACAGAAAGCCACATGCCGCATGTGCTCGCTTAGAAGTGGCAGCTAGACACTGAGCACACGCACACACACAGACGGGAACAACGGGCCAGGCGCGGTGGCTCAAGTCTGGAATCCCAGCACTTTGGGAGGCTGAGGCAGGTGGATCACTTGAAGTCAGGAGTTTGAGACCAGCCTGGCCAATATGGCAATACCCTGTCTCCAACTAAAAATAAAAAACCAGCCAGGCCTGGTGGCACACGCCTGTAATCCCAACAATTTGGGAGGCCGAGGTGGGCTGATGGCTTGAACTCATGAGTTTGAGACCAGCCTGGGCAACATGGCGAAACCGTATCTCTAGGAAAATTCAAAAATTAGCTGGGCGTGGTGGTGTGCACCTATAGTCCCAGATGCTTTTGGGGAGGCTGAGGTGGGAGGATGGCTTGAGCCCAGGAGGTGGAGGGTGCAGTGAGCTCAAATAGTGCCTGGCTAGTAGCTGGGATTACAGGCACACAGCACCATGCCTGGCTAATTTTTGTATTTTTATTAGAGACCGAGATTCACTATGTTGGCCAGGCTGGTCTCAAACTCCTAACGTCCAGTGATCTGCCTGCCTTGGCCTCCCTAAGTGCTGGGATTACAGGCGTGAGCCACCATGCCTGGCCTCATTCAGTTTTCTGAAGCCAGTGGAGACTCAGATCCTGCACCCCCAGCTGTGCCCCCAGATGCCCCAAATCCTCTCTCTTCCTTGCACCCCTGGGAATGGTTTTCCTGCTAGGAGGGATGGGTAGATGCAAATGCCACCCCGCCTGCCCTCTGTTTCCAGGGAGGCAGAACTTATCTCTCTTCACACTGCAGAAGAACTCGGGTGAGCACCCCCACTTTCCCTGCAAGCTTGCAGAAAACACCACTTCGTCACGCCACTGCCAGGATGTCACGCCAGGCCGGGCTGAGGAGTTGTCATTTCTCCCTCACACGTCAGAACTCTGCACTTCCTTCGACAGTTCATCGGCTGGCCTCCGACCCGTGGCTGATTTCTTTCCAGGGCTGACTGGTCGGGTTAAGAGGGAGCGCTCCCCTGAGCCAAGACACACTTTCTTTTGCCTCCAAGTTGCTTCATTCCCGTCCCCCCACACCTCCTCAGCCCCGCTTTCACCAAGGACGCCAACTCCACAAAATTGGGTGGTGCAATATCCCCCATCCCCTTTCTCTCCCTCCATTCCCAAATGACCACAGCCCTGTGGCGAAGCTGGCCCAGATGTGTTTTGTTTGGCCTGTATGGGTCAACTCCTTCTTTACAAAAAAATTCCTTTTTGGGATAAAATTTGCTGGGCGCGGTGACGGCTCATGCCTGTAATCCCAGCACTTTGGGAGGCCGAGGGGGGCGGATCACCTGAGGTCAGGAGTTCAAGACCAACCTGACCAACATGGTGAAACCCCGTCTCTACTAAAAATACAAAATTAGCCAGGCATGGTGGCACGTGCTTGTAATCCCAGCTACTCGGTAGGCTAAGGCAGGAGAATTGCTTGAACCCAGGATGTGGACGTTGTGGTGAGCCAAGATCATACCATTGTACTCTAGCCTGGGCAACAAGAGTGAAACGCCATCTCAAAAAAAAAATTCACCTAACATAACACTCACCATTTTATTTTATATTCTTTTTAGAGACAGAGTCTGCTTCCTTGGGCTGGAGTGCAGTGGTGTGGTGATAGCTCACTACAACCTCAAACTCCTGGGCTCAAACAATCCTCCCACTTCAGCCTCCCAAGTAGGTAGGATTACAGGCGGGATCCATGTTACTCAGCTAATTCAAAAAAAAATTTTGCCAGGGGCAGTGGCTCATGCCTGTAATCTCAGCACTTTGGGAGGCTGAGGTGGATGGATCACCTGAGGTCAGGGTTTTGAGACCAGCCTGACCAACATGGTGAAACCCCGTCTCTACTAAAAATACAAAAATCAGCAAGGTGTGGTGGCACGAGCCTGTATTCCCAGCTACTCGGGAGGCTGAGCCAGGAGAATCGCTTGAACCTGGGATGGGGCGGTTGCAGTGAGCCAAGATCGCACCACTGTACTCCAGTCTGGGCAACAGAGCAAGACTTGGTCTCAAAAGAAAAATTTTTTTTTTTGTAGAGCTGGGGTCTTACTATGATGCGTAGGCTTGTCTTGAACTCCTGGGCTCAAGCGATCCTCCTGCCTCTGCTTCTCAAAGTGTTAGGATTACAGGCATGAGCCACTGTGCCCAGCCAAGATTAATTGTACATTTGTTTTTGTTTTTGTTTGGTTTTTGAGATGGAATCTTGCAGTGACACCCAGGCTGGAGTGCAATGGCGTGATCTCAGCTCACTGCAACCTCCACCTCCTGGGTTCAAGCGATTCTCCTGCCTCAGCTTGCTGAGTAACTGGGACTACAGGCATGGGCCACCATGCCCAGCTAATTTTTGTATTATTAGCAGAGACAGGGTTTCACCATATTGGCCAAGCTGGTCTCGATTTCCTGACCTCAAGTGATCTGCCGACCTTGGTCTCCCAAAGTGTTGGGATTACAGGCGTCAGCCTCTGCGCCCAGCCCTAATAGCACATTTTAAAGTGTACAATTCACTGGACTTCTGTATAACGAAGCGTTGTGCAACTATCCCCTCTAATTGCAGAACATTTTCATCACCCCCAAAAGAAGCCCTATCCCCATCAGCAGTCAATCTCCACTCCCTGTTCTCCAGCCCCTGGCAACCATCAATCTGTTTCTGTCTCTGTAGGTTTACCTGTCCTGGGCATTTCAAGTAAAGGAAGTCATACACTACGTGACCCTCTGTGTCTGGCTTCTTTTACTTCTCCAAATGTTTTCAAGGGTCATCCGTGTTGTAGGGTTAATGCTTTTATTGTGAAACACATAAATCTTAGAGGCACAGCTCCGTGGATTTTTGAGATACATTTCACCCTTGTCACTGCCACCTAGTTCAAGATCAAGAATATTTCAATCTTCCAGGAGGCTCCCTGGGCTACCTTCCAGGAAGTGGTCTGCCTCAAAACATCAGTAAGCCAGGGCTCTCTCTCTCTCTCTCTTTTTTTTTTTTTTTTTTTTTAGATGTAGTCTCGCTGTGTCACCCAGGCTGGAGTGCAGTGGCATGATCTTCGCTCACTGCAACCTCTGCCTCCTGGGTTCAAGTGATTCTCCTGCCTCAGCCTCTGGAGTAGCTGGGACTATAAGCACACACCACTATGCCTGGCTAGGTTTTTTGTTTTTGTTTTTGTTTTTTTTTGGAGACAGAGTCTCGCTCTGTTGCCCAGGCTGGAGGGCAGTGGCGCAGTCTCGGCTCACTGCAACCTCCATCTCCTGGGTTCAAGCAATTCTCCTGCCTCAGCCTCCTGAGGAACTGGGATTACAGGTTTGCGCCATCACACCCAGCTAATTTTTGCATTTTTAGTAGAGACGGGGTTTCACCATGTTGGCCAGGCTGGTCTTGAACTCCCGACCTCAGGTGACCTGCCCACCTCGGCCTCCCCAAGTGCTGGGATTACAGGCGTGAGCCACCGTGCCTGGTCCAGAGGCTCTCATCTGATGGTGATTATGCCTCTCACAACAGACATTTGTCACAACTGGGGGATGCTGCTGGTACCTAATGGTTGGAGGCCAGGGATTCTGCTCACAGTACAGTCCCCACCACGAAGGATCATCCAGCCACAAACATCAACGGTGCCAAAGTTAGGAAACCCTGCGCTTCCCCGACTCCCTTCATAGGTTACTTCCACCTGGCCTTGAACGACATGGAGATGGAATCACTCGGGATATTCTCTCTGTGTCTTGTTTCTCCTACCAACATTATGTCTCTGAGATTCATCCATGCTGTGAATACATTAGTAGTTTATTCTTTTTCATTGCCGCGTTGTATTCCGTTATATGAACGTCCCCCTATTTCTTTTCCACTTGCCAGTCAATTGTCAACTTAGGGGGTGTCTAGTGTCTGGTGATCATGAATGAAGCTACTAGGCACATCCATGGATGTGTCTTTAAGTGAACTTAAGCTCCCATTCTCACTGGGAATCAACCCAGGAATGGAATTGCTGGGTTGCAGCAATTTAACTTTTGTAGATCCCCCCGGGATATTTAAAGCTCAGGGAATTTTTCACAACAACCATGGTTTCTGGCTTCTCTTGAAGAAGCTATTCTGGCAACACTGAGCCTGAGTTCCCACGTGGTAGTGCACAGCTGGAGCTGAGTGGCTGCAAATGGTTGCCCATAGAAAAACGGGGTGCAGCTTCAGCTTCCCTGTCCTTCACCACCGCCTCACACCTGCCCAATTTCTGCATTTTCTTTCTTTTTTGGGGGGAGGGGCGGGGTCTCGCACTGTCGCCCAGGCTGGAGTGCAGTGGTGTGATCTTCGCTCACCTCAACCTCCGCCTCTGGGTTCAAGCGATTCTCCTGCCTCAGCCTCCTGAGTAGCTGGGATCACAGGCGCCTACCACCATGCCCGGCTAATTTTGTATTTTTAGTAGAAACAGGGTTTCACTATGTTAGTCAGGCTGGTCGAAAACTCCTGACCTTGTGATCTGCCTGCCTCAGCCTCCCAAAGTGCTGGGATTACAGGCGTGAGCCACCTCACCCGGCCCAATTTCTGCATTGTCATTCCCTGCTCAGCATTTGGCTTTGTGTCCCCTGAAATGAGCTCATGCAAGGTTAGCGGTTGCCATCTACCTTCCCGTGGCCATCACCTCTACCTCTCTAGGACCCACCTATAACCCCTCACTCCTATTCCCAACCCCTTCCCAACCCACCTCCATTCCGCAGAGCCTGCAAGCCCCCACCTCCATCTTGATCCCAAACACAGGATCCCATTAGACCTGGCAGGCATTGCTGCAGACCCCACCCCTCCCTATTACACTACTGCAGCTTGGATTCTGCTGGTTTTTTTTTTTTTCAGATGGAGTTTTACTTTTGTTGCGCAGGCTGGAGTGCAATAGCCCGATCTCGGCTCACCACAACCTCTGCCTCCTGGGTTCAAGCGATTCTTCTGCCTCAGCCTCCCAAATAGCTGGGATTACAGGCAGGTGCCACCACGCCTGGCTAATTTTGTATTTTTAGTAGAGACAGGTTTCTCCGTGTTGGTCAGGCTGGTCTCAAACTCCTGACCTCAGGTGATCCTCCCGCCTCG
Source organism: Cacajao melanocephalus (assembly GCA_963573385.1). Taxonomy (NCBI): domain Eukaryota; kingdom Metazoa; phylum Chordata; class Mammalia; order Primates; family Pitheciidae; genus Cacajao; species Cacajao melanocephalus. The sequence goes on from CAUYLG010062399.1 coordinate 7,891, forward strand.
GGCTCCCAAAGTGCTGGGATTACAGGCAGCAGCCACCACACGCAGCTGCCAGCTTTTTTCTTGGTAACACCCTCAGAACCTCCCTATGAGTGGTCCTCTCTGCCTAGATCACCACGGGAGGGCTGCTGTCTAAAGCCAGCCGGTCCCTGCCTCAGTTTACCTGTCACTTCCCCAGGTCAGGCAAGCCTTCTTTGAGCCTGCTGGCCAGTGCTGGGACTGATCTGTCTCATTCATTGCTGTTTTCCCACCACTCAATTCATCACACAATGAATCCTGGCCATAGGGCATGAAGGAGAGAGAGGAGGAGAGTCAGTGCCAGGTTGAAGAAGCCACTTCCCAGCCACACGTTCTGCAGAAGCTAGCTGGGCCCCTCGAGTGAGCTTGCCAGGCACAGCTCACTCCTTAGTGGGGAAGTCCCTCCCCGTTGCCGGTCCGAGTGGTCAGTGTTTGAGAAACCCCTCCTCCTCCCCAGACCACACTGGCCAAGTCCAAGCCCAAGTCCAGCAAAGCTTAGGGCTTCTTCTCTGGGATCCTCAACCCCAAAGGCCAAACCCACCCCTTCAGTCGGCCCGGCCCTTGCCATGCATGGTCCAAATTTCCTCCAGTGGAGCCACCAGGGCAAGGCCTTCCCCCTACCGGACTTTCCCGGACTCTCCAGCCGCTCACCTATCTTCCCACGCATCCCTCAACCCTCCGCTCCTCTCCCCCAAACTCTGGGCTGGCGCCTCACCTTCTCCCACCTCCCAACCTCCCCACGCATTATCCCCTTCCTTTCAGCAGCCCGGACCTCAAACACGCTCAGCTCTCTCCCTTCACCCCAACTTTGTCCCCTCACATCCCAACAGCCCCCAGCTCTGCGCTCTTCACCCCCCTCCCTCCCCCGGCCGCTCCTCCCGCGCACCTGCAGAGAAGGGGCGGGGCCCCCTCACCTGGTGGCCGCAGAGCAGAGGGGAAGCGGCCCCTAGCGGCCGGGGAAGGAAGCGCAGCCCAGCCGGGCTCCCCCTTCCAGCTGGTGCCTAACTAGGAATCCGCCTCCACTTCAACGCCCGCCTGCTGCTCAAGCTGGAACCCGTCGGCTTCCTGGATTCTCGCTTTTCTCCACTCCCCCACTTTCTCCTGAGCGCCTACTATGTTCCAAGGTGGGTCCTAGGCTCCGGGTAGGCAGCAGTGAAAAAGAAACAAACATCCGTGGCCTGGGAGAGCTGGTATTCTAGTGAGGGAGCTAAATGAATGAAAACGAAAAAAGGTCAGAATATGCTGTGGGGACCAGGAGTTCGAGACCAGCCCGGGCAACAGAGTGAGATCCTCCATCTCTGGGGCTGGAGAGAGATAAAGGAGAGAAGGGATCAAGGAAGTGTGGAGGGTGGGGGTGTTTGCAGTTTTCTTTTTTCTTTTTCTTTCTCTTTTTTTTTTTTTTTTGAGACCAAGTCTCACTCTGTTGTCCAGGCTGGAGTGCAGAGGTGTGATCTCGGCTCACTGCAACCTCCACCTCCCAGGTTCAAGCGATTCTTGTGCCTCAGCCTCCTGAGTAGCTGGGATTACAGGTGTGCACCACCACGCCCAGCTAATTTTTGTGTTTTGCATTTTCAGTAGCATGGTCAGGAGGTAACTTATGAGCAGAGTTCAAGGGGGGTGCCGAGTAAGGGGTCCTGTGGACTCTGCCCCTAAGACTTGCCCCAAACCTAACGTTTTCCCCTTAGCATTCTGTTCTGGGCCTCCCTCACCTGCCTCTCACCTGGATGATAGTGGTGATCACCTCCCGAATCTCCTGGCTCCCTCTCAAATCACCTATATAATGATGTATTTAATTAGAGACAAAGTCTCGCTATGCTGTCCAGGCTTGTCTTGAAATCCTGGGCTCAAGTGATCCTCCCACCTTGACCTCCCAAAGTGAAAAACTTTTTTTTTTCATTTTTTTTTTTAAGATGGGGTCTCGCTCAGTCATCTAGGCTGGAGTGCAGTGTTGCGATCATAGCTCATGGCAGCCTCTAACTCCCAGGTTCAAGTGATCCTCTCACTTCAGCCTCCAAGGTAGCTGGGATTACAGGAGCACACCAGCATTCCTAGCATCTTCTCTGTCTCTCTTCTTCCTTTCTTTCTCTTTCTTTCTTTCCTTCTTTCTTCTCTCTCTCTTTCTTTCTTGGACGGTTTCTCACTCTGTTGTCCAGGCTGGAGTGCAGTGGTGCAATCTCGACTCACTGCAACCTCTGCCCCTGGGTTCAAGTGATTCTCCTGCCTCAGCCTCCCTGAGTAGCTGGGACTACAGGCATGTGCCATTGTGCCCAGCTAATTTTATTTTTGGTAGAGATAGGGTTTCACTACATTGGCCAGGCTGGTCTGAAACTCTTAGTCTCAAGTGATCCGCCAGCCTCTGTCTCCCAAAGTGCTGGGATTACAGGGGTGAGCCACCGTGCCTGGCCCCTAGCATTTAATTATTTATTTATTTTTGAGCTGGAGTCTCACTCTGTCCCCCGCAGGTTGGAGTGCAGTGGCACAATCTTGGCTCACTGCAACCTCTGCCTCCCAGGTTCAAGCAGTTCTCTCCGTGTACTGGGATTACAGGCTCCAGCCATCATGCCTGGCTAGTTTTTGTAGTTTTAGTGGAGATGGAGTTTCATCACCTTGGCCACGCTGGTCTCGAACTCCTGATCTCGTGATCCACCTGCCTCAGCCTCCCAAAGTGCTGGGGTTACAGGCGTGAGCCACCGCGCCCAGCCTTTCCACTTTTTGACTGTGGTGAGTAGTGCTGCTAGGAACATCCACATACAAGTATTTGTTTAAGAGACTGTTTGCAATTCTTTCAGTTATACCTAGGAGATAAATTTCTGAATCATATGGCAATTTTTTTTTTCTTTGAGATAGGGTCTTGCTCTGTCACCCAGGCTAGAGTGCAGTGGTGCAATCATAGCTCACTGTGGCCTCAACCTCCCAGGCACAAGTGATCCTCCCTCCTCAGCCTCCCATCCTGAGTAGCTGGGAATATAGGTGCAAGCCACCATGCTCAGCTAATGTTTGTATTTTTTGTAGAAACCATGTAGATCACGCCACTGCACTCCAGCCTGGGCGACAGAGTGAGAAAAGAAAAAGACCACAGTTGGAATTATTCCCTGCTCCCACCCTATCCTCACAGCCCAGTTCTGGGACCTAGCTCACAACCTAACTACATTTTTTATTTTTCTTTTTGAGACAGAGTGAGACCCTGTCTCTAAATAAATGAATAAATAAAATAAAAATAAACTTGCAGCCACCACCACACCCTCTGTCTTTCTTCCTGATGTCCTGTATCTTTTTTTTTTTTTTTTTTTTGAAACAGCGCCTCGCTCTGTTGCCCATGCTGGAGTGCAGTGGTGCGATCTTGGCTCACTGCAACCTCCACCTCCCAGGTTCAAGCTATTCTTCTGCCCCAGCCACCTGACTAGCTGGGATTACAGGCACGCGCCACCACACTGGGCTAATTTTTTGGATTTTTAGTGGAGACAGGGTTTCACTGTGTTAGCCAGGATGGTCTCGAACTCCTGACCTCATGATCTACCCGCCTTGGCCTCCCAAAGTGCTGGGATTACAGGCATGAGCCACGTGTGCCTGGCCTCCATCCTGTATCTTTTATTTATTTGTCTGATCTCTTGTGTTTTCCATAGTTAGAATGTTAGCCTCAGAGGACAGATACCTTGTTCACTGCTGAGTCCCCAGCATCTAGCCCAGTACCTGGCACACAGTAAGTGCTCAATAAATGTTTGTTGGCTGACTCAGTGCTCCCCACCCGCCCCGCAAAGACCACAGTTGGGGCCGGGCACAGTGGCTCGTGCCTGTAATACCAGCACTTTGGGAGGCTGAGGCAGTCGGATCATTTGAGGTCAAGAGTTCGAGACCAGCCTGGCCAACGTGGTAAATAAAAATATAAATAAACAAATAAATAAAAGAAGTTGCCCTAGATGGGGGTACAGGGAGCCTCTTGAAAGGCCAGGGACACACAAAACTCCACCCACACCTCAAGGCTTGGATGGGTCCATCCTCCACTCCCGGGCACCTGCTGACTTTCCAGGGCTCACTCCATCACACAGTCTGTGTCCGTCTTCTCCATGATGAAGGGAGCGCCCGAGGAGCCTTCCTGTCTTGTTCCCTGTGCACTGGAAGCACATCCTCAATGAATCACACCGCACCTGGCAGGTAAGTGCATGTAAGGTGCGCACTGTGTGTTTGAGGCATAAATGGAAATGAACAGCAGGGTCGTGCATCCTATACCGAGTGGACTCTAGGAAAGGCCGGGCTCGGGGCGCCTGATGGGCAGTGGATGTCTGGTGTTGCCCTGACCTGTCCAGGAGCCTGAGGCAGAGCACCGGGGAACGAGGGCGCTGGGCCTGAGGCAAAGGGAAGCTGAGCGCTGAGGTGAAGCAGAGCCTTCAGGACGCTGAGGCTGGGGGCCCAACCAAGGCAGTGGGCACAATACATGGAAGGCACAGAGAGGGGACAGACAGGGCACGGGCGCGCCCAACTGTGTCTGGCGCTGGGATGCTGGAGGTGCTAGGTGTACAGAATGTTGGGTCCCAGAGAAGCAGAAGGAGAACACAGGGTGTCCTAGGCATGGGACACTCTGGGCGTGCGGGCTTTCTAGCACTGGGTGCACATAAGGTGGGGAGTCCAGGTGCAGAGTTCACAGAACGTGGGGTACTCGAGGCGCGTGGTAGAGTAGGTGTGGAGGTCCCGTGGGACGGAATGCACAGAGCGTGGGGTGTCTCAGGCGCGGGGCTCCTGGGGATCCCAAGGTGCAAAGTGGGAGGCTGGAAGCGAGGAGCGCCCTGGGAGCAGGGTGTCCGAGGCGTGTGCGTACAGATCCGGGCAGAGCGGGGCAGCAGCGCGCAGGCGAGTCTGCGTGCGCGCGCGAACGCCTAGGTTCCCGGAGCCCAGTAGCTGGCGCGGCCTCCACTGCGACTGCGCAGCCGAAGGTCTGGGGGCGCCGGGGCTCCTTACGCGCTCCCCAGCCTCTCCGCACCCTTTGCCTCGTGAGCATGCCGCTCACAAGTCCAGGAGACATGGATCAGATGGAGGCTGGAGAACCGATCCCAGCTGGGACCAGGGGCGTTAAGAGGGTCTAGAAAGGGGCGGGGATGGGGTGCGGGGGTGGGGGTAGGGGTTCCGGCCGGGATTTTCCAAACTGAGCTGAGGGTGCTTTAAAGAACGTCGTTTTCTCTCATCTAAGTAAAGGCCACTTCTCGCAGCCTCTGGAGAATGCAAGTTAGAACCACCTCCTAGGCTCGCTCCGTAGGGGGAAGTGGGGGTGCTGCTCAGGGCTAGAGGGTGGGGTGGGGGGCAGGAGGCCTGGGGCCAGAGAACAAGGAGGTGACCAGCTTTTCCTGAGCTCCAAGTTCTGTTCCCGTTTCAGTACTGCTGGCTTTATAGAAAGCTGGCTGCCTGGAGTGCCCAGCATCTCAAAGCCTTCAAGGGTCTTACTTGGTGCTGTCAATATCTCAAAGTGGAAAATTGACGAATAGAGAGATGAGATCCCTTCCTCCATACCCAGTGGATCTGCAGTCAACCACAGATAGATGGGATCCTTTTTGCACTCACCAACTCCTACGTTATACCCCTTTGGTCTCCCAGATCCAGGTGTCCAGCCTGGCCACCCAGATTCAAGGCTGGACAGCTCTGCAGCCGTGAAATCCTGGGCATGAAGGAGGAACGAGAGTGACCCATCCCTCCATTTTGAAGTTCTCTGGGGTCAGATTTGCCTAGGTTCTGGCTTTCAAGAATCCTTTCGCAATTCTGAAACGACAGCTGTCCAGAGAAGGCGGTGGAGGGTGACAGGCTGCCACAGCGGTGGCCCATAGTCACCAGCCAGCCTGGAAGTCTGGTGTCCCTGCCGGTCGTCCAGTTTAGTCACAGGGATATGCTTCTAGGAAGAGATTCTCAGAGGCCAAGTTAATTCCCGTGCAGATATTCAATTCATGCTCTCTTAGATGCTCCTTTTTTCCATCCAGATATGCCCCAAGTTTGGTTTATTTACCACTCCTACTCAGGAACCCTTTTCCCGTTCCTCATTCATTCTCCAAAGCGCCTGGTTAGCACTCTCTTCCCTGGACACGTAGGGAATGGGGGCTTCCCCCATCCCCATCATCAGCCTGTCCCCTTCGTCTAAAACTCAGATCAGGATTTGTCTGCCCTGCTGCTAAGATTCAGCGCGACTTTGAACTTTGAGCTGACAGCTTTAACATTTAGATCTCACTTTAATGGATTCCCTTCCCTGAGGATACAAGCCCTGGTTTTGCTCCTCCCCAGCAATCAGTCTTCCAGTTGCACCCATCTTTCATAAAATGGAGCCAGCACCCCCGCTTCAGGGGCTCCCCCTCCTCCCGTTCCCGCCCCTCCAGGATTCTGCCCCCGACTTCCACTTCCCTCCAGCCCCCACCCTGCACTCAGTTGCCTGTTCTGCCGAAGTGCCTATTTTTGGCTTGGGGCCCGGTTTTATAGCCCCCGCTATAGGTCTTGGCAGTCATCGCTTTGGCTCTCCGGAGAGCCAAGGCGGGTCCAACAGCCTTCCCCACCCCAGAGAGGGGGTGCGGGGGCTCCCTCTGCAGCCTCTACCCGAAGCCTGCCCCCCGCCTCACTTGGTCTGGTGCCTGGGAACCCCAGCCTGTTTCTTGCCCTACTTCTTAGAGTCCACCAGCTGCAATGGAGTTGTTAGGTGGTGAAAATCCAGGCCGGGTTTTTACTCTTGCGGAGAACATAAAATTCCATTTTTCTCCCCGCACCCCCTCCCCAAAAGCAAGACTTTGAGGCGTTTATAGATACAAACCTCCCCCTAACGCTTTCCTCCGCCCCTGCTGCCCGGTCAGCTCCAAACCCCTGTCCCGGTGGCCCGGGATCTTCTGCAGAGGGTTTCATCCCGTTCCGCTTGCTCCAGTCCTGGCTTTGCGTGCCTCCCTCGCCTTTTATTGTAGGTCTGGTCTCCCAGGGTAGCGGCCTCATCGCTTTCCCTTCGCTGCGCCCCTGGATCCAGAAATCGCTTTCACCTGCCCGCTCCGGTGCAGCCAGCGCGCCGAATCCCTTCGTACCTGAGTCCAGTCCTCCTTTTGCCCCTCCCCCTTGCACGTCGCTGCCAGGAAGATGAGGGCAGCCCAAGTCGCCTCAGCCACTAAGCATCCCCCTTCCAGCCCCGACCATGCGAGCCCAGGTCCCGGGAATTCCGGACCGGGTCTTGCTTGTTTCCACTGCATTAGGCCTGACGCATTACTCCGTCTCCCGAGAAAGAATCCGGCCCGAAATTTGCGTGCCCCGGGTGCATTTGGCCGTGTCGCAGCTCCCCCCACGCCCCCACGCCATTCCTCCCATCTTTGTCTAATCCAACCCGGGTTTTGCACAAGCCTTCCAGATCTCCCCATTTGTGCCCCCCTTCCCCGGGCTCGGCGCCTTTCCTTTTACTTCGCAGCTGGAAAATCCGCTCCGGGTTTTCCTTACGCCTGTCTCCCTTCCCCCACTCCCCGCTCCAACACGGGGCTTCAGCACGTCGCCTTCCCGCTCCCTGCTTTTCCAGGGAAAAAGCAAGAGGAGGCAAAGGGAAGGAAACTCCAGCCCGGGTTTTCGGGCCGGCTCCAGGGGCGCTCAGGCAGGCTACGGCGGCCAGTCCCGGGCGGCGACTCCGGGCCGGGTTTTGCACGCGCCCGCCGCCCCCCTCCCGGAGCGGGTGCGCCGGGGAGCGGGGCGAGCAGGCGGCTTGTCATTGCTGGTGCCCGGCGCCGGCTCGGTCCGCGCGTCCTGCGGTGCCCACGGGCCTGGCCCAGCGCCCCCCCCCCGGCCGCACCGGGGGCGCGACGCCGCGGCACCCGCCTCCAGCCGCGCCGCCCCCCTCCGCCAGCTCCGCGCCGCCCGCCCCCAACCCGAGCCCCCCGCGGCCACTGCGGGGAGCCCGAGCCGTCGGCGCGGGAGCTGTCGGCGCTGCGGCGCCCCCGCCCCGCCGTCTGCCGAGGAGGCCCCGGCGGATGGGGCCGCGCGGGCCCCGGAGCGGCACCGCCGGGCGGCGGGGGCCTGCAGGGGCGCCCCGGCTGCCCCGTTAACCCCTCGTCCACCGCCGCCGTCGGAGGGGGCTGGGAAGTCGCCTGGGCGCACACGTGCCGCCTCCGTCGGGGCCGCGGAGCTGCGGGGGAGATGCGGGCCGCTGCCGGCGCCGCCTCGGGGCGCTCCGCCTCGCCCCAGCCCCCGGCGCTCTGACGCCGCCCCCGCCCCGCCGCCTCCACCGCCTCCCTCCCCGGGAGGGGCGCAGACCCGATCGCCCCCAGTCCCGAGCCGCCGCCGCCGCGAGGGGGCCGCCTTTGGATCCGTGTAATTTGCCTTTTTTTTTTTTTTTTTTTTTTTTTTAAATTTTTGGTCAGTGGCGGCGGTGCTGGGCCTGGGGAAGGAAGGGACACGGAGGCCGCCCTCACACCGCCACCCCCTACCCTCTTCCGCCTTGCCCCGGCTCCGGGAGATGTGCCGGGCGGGGGGCCGGGGTTCGCGGAGCAGCAGGAGGGACACGCTGGGCCGACCCCAGAGCGGCGCTGGACAGGTGAGTGTCTGCGGGCCCAGGGCGAGGGGCGACGCCGCACCTGGGCCAGGTGTGCGGGGCGCGCGGAAGAGGGGAGGCGGGAAGGATGGGAGCCCTGGCCTGTCCTGGCCGCGAGGGGGGAGGGGACGCTGGAGCGGCGCGGGGTACCGCACCTGAGCGGGAGGGGCGTCGGGGGCGGCCCGCACCCCAGCCCCACTGGCCAGGGGTCGGGGAGGGGCTGCCCCCAAGGAGCGCCCAGGGCGCGGGGGTGCGGACCGGCGGCCGCAGGGTGCCTGGCGGGGGGAGGGGACCGCGAGTGTGCCCGCGCGTGGCTGCGTGTGCCCGTGCGCGCGCCAGCCTTTGTGGGGAAGCGGCGCGGCGGTGCCTGCGTGTCCCCGGTGCGTGTGCGCGCGGGTGCTTGGCGCCCTGTTTGTGTAGGTGTCTGGGTGTGAGCGGATGGGGTGCGTGTGCGCGCCGCGCGCCGGCCCCGGGCCCCGGAGGAGTCCTGTCGAGGGCTGGCACCACAGGATGTTGGGCGAGGGGGTTGTTTTTCTCTGGGAGGCAGTGGCGCGGGGGATGGGGAGGGGTCTGTCTGGGTGTCGAGCCGGCCGCAGACCGGGGTGCGACGCTGTCAGGAGGAGGGGGTGCAGCCAGCAGCCTCTTCTCTCCGTGGTGCCGGGTAAAGTACGCGAGGCCGGCAGGTTTGATCCACCGAGATTATTCGTGCTTTGAGGACAATTCCCCACCCCCACCCCAGGTGCGCATCGGATAGAGCTCCGAGGTTTTGGTTGTCATCCTCCCATCTGACGGTTCTGGGACCAGAGTCCAGGCCTGAAGTGGTGGGGTGGCGGGGGATGCTGTATTTGCTCAAGCCCTGTCCAGAAAATGCCCTTCCAGGCATCTCTCCCGTGCATCCCGGCCACCATCTGAAGATGGCCCCCTGGCTGCACACACCCCTGTCCCTACACTTCCAGTCCTGATCCTCACATTGCCCCATCCCTGGCAGCACCTCACTGTACCTGCCTGGTCCCTTTCCTCCTGTTCCAAGGCCCCTCCACCCCCAGCCATGGCAGCTGTGTGGGTGTCCCTGGATCCCCCTTCCAGGCAGGGCCCCCCTTTCCTCCTGGCTTCCACAGGACCCGGAGCCTGGGTCTGCCTTCCCACCTTCCACATCCCAACATGTGTGCCTGGGGGCAGGAGGGGGAGGGGTTCAAAATGGCTGCCAAGATGGCTGGCTCTCTCTCTCTCTCTCTCTCTCTCTCTCTCTCTCTCCCTCTCCCCCTCTCCCTTTCTCCCCCCCTCTCCCCCTCTCCCCCTCTCCCTCTTTCCCTCTCTCCCCCCATTCCCTGGCTCCCTTAGCCTGGTAGGGAGTCACCTCGGAGAGGAAGTTGGACCCAGTGGGGCACACCTGAGGGTAGATGTCTATGTCTGTTTTGGGCTGTTGACCTCGAGCCGTTTGCGGACAGGCTGTTGGTTTCTGCTTCTCTCTCTAGCACCCCAAGGGCTGGCATGAGTCTCACCTGACCTCAGACCCCACCCGTTCACCCTGGCTCATAGCCTGGAGGCTCCCCGCCTCCACCTGCCCTCCAGAGCCTGGCCCCCTAAACCGATCGCTCCGGAGGAGGGTCCATACCCCTCATCCTCTTCTCTAATCTGTCCCACGGGCGGGGTGGGGGGGCGGTGGCTGTGCAGGGAACTCTGCGTGGGCCCCTGCCAGGCCCCAGCTTTGGGGGGCAGGTGACTTCTCCTTCCCCCCTGCTCCCCTCCCACTAATGCCAAATTTATGACTTAAAAGTAGGATGAAAACAGGGAGAATAAGAGAAGGAATACAACCTTCATTATCATATCGAGAAAATTATCCGTGATTTTCCTAACTAGCAATTTGCCTGCCATGCCGTTCAGAACTGACTTGCCCATTAATTACAGAGATGAAAAATCATCTGGAATTCGGAAAAGGAAACTAATTCCATGGCTGTCGGTGATTGCATCCGTGCACGGAGCCACATACGTGTGCGCTCACATGTGGGTGCCGGCCCTCCCGCTGGTCTTGCCACCATCTTCCTCCCCAGCTTGGTGACCTCCCATGTGGCCGCGCTTGGTCCACCCTTTGTGTGTGTGGCACCTGCCCCAGGACACCCCCCCAGGCCCTCTCTTTCTCCAAGGGGCGTCCATCTTTATCCCCACTTCTGGGGGGCTTGCGTACCCTGAGTCACCCACACTGATGCTTGCCCTTGGGGGTGGAGCTGGCGCCCAGGGTTGGGGAGGATGGGGAACTGGTCACCGGCACACCTGGGCTGTGGAGCCTGCAGGGAGGAGGTGGGGGTGGCGGACTGGAAGCCCAGCTTCTATTCCCAGCCTGCCCAGGGGAGCCTTTTCTCCTGAGGGGCCTAGGAGGACCCTGTGGGCATGCTGGGGAGGGGCCTGCAGGTGCCTCGGCAGCAAGGGAGTGTGTTTGCATCCAGCGGTTTGGGCTCCTGGCCGGTGGCGTCTCCACCTGCATGCGAGGCTGCGTGATGCTTGCATCTCGGGGCATCTGCATCCTCCCTGCCCTGCCAGGCTGGTGGCAGAGCGTGTGTTGCTTCCACCCCAGTGCAGGCATCTTGGTGGGGAGGGTGGCAGTGGGTGCCCCTGAAGAGGAGTGGGAGGAATGGGAGCAGTGCCATCCCCGCCAGAGCATCGTCTTTGTCCCCCACCCCCTCCTGCCTCCCCGGGGAGACGTGTGGCCAAGGACACACAAGGGTCTGGTTTCTGTGTGGGTTCCTCTCACGGATCTGATTTCCAGATGCCTAGACACTTCCCCTCCTCCAGCCCCTCCGTGGGGAGGCAAGGGGAGGGGTCCCAAGGCAGGGGTTCCCTGGGTCTGAAACCCTGACCCCAGTGACCCTGGAGGTGCCCTGGCAAGACAGACAGCACCTCCCAGGCTGGGTGTGGGGCAAAGTGCTTGCTGTTGGACACTCCAATGGGAGGAGAGAGACGGGTCCTAGAGCGGGGTGGAGGCCAGGTACAGACACGGGAGGGGGTCCTGGTGTCCCCGGAGTCCAGGTGTCTGCCTGTCTGTACCTGTGTGTAGGTGTCCTCTGTGTGCATGGCCTGGATGGTGATCTAGCCAATCGTGAGTGGTAGCCACGTGTCCATCAGGCTCATCCTGTGTTCATAGGGGTCCCTCATGTGCTGGTGTTAGTGTTTTGCAGAGGGGGTGGTCACGCTGTGGGGGGCGGGGCTGCAAGGAGCAGCAGCTGTGTGTGCACACATGGGGCTGTCTGCATCTCGTGTGCACCTGCAGTTGTGTGCTCAGGACTCCTTGGAGCGAGGCAGGGTGCACCTCGTCATGCAATCTGCACACATTTGCCAAGCGCCTTCTCCACCCAGCGCCATGCGGGGCACCATGGGGTGTGGCAGCCATGTCTTGTCATTGTGGAGCTGACAGTCTAGCAACACATGCGGGGTTTCCATCAAAGCTCTCCTATCAGCGGGGCGCGGTGCCTCACACCTGTAATCCCAGCACTTTGGGAGGCTGAGGCGGTTGGATCACCTGAGGTTAGGAGTTCGAGACCAGTCTGACCAAGATGGTGAAACCCCATCTCAAAAGTACAAAAATTAGCTGGGCATGGTGGTGGGCGCCTGTAATCTCAACGACTCAGGAGGCTGAGGCAGGAGGATCGCTTGAATCCAGGAGGCAGAGTTTGCAGTGAGCTGAGATCGCACCACTGCACTCCAGTCTGGGCGAGAGTGAGACTCCGTCTTAAAAAAAAAAAAAACCCAAAAGAAAAAAAACAAAACTCTCATCTCATGGGAGTTGGGGAGAAGGTATGTGTCTCCGCTTCGAGGGCAGCCCCAGATGCTGACTGTAGTAGCACCCCGGCTTGGGCCGTCCTGGGGTCTGGTCCTTCATGGTCTTCCTGGGACACCTCCCCCCTCCTCGTTGCTCCTCCAATGTGCTAAGCCTGATCCTACCCCAGGGCCTTGGGACTGGCTTTTGGTGCCACCTAGGACCCTCCTCCAGACGTCTGCAAGGCTTTTGCTCCTCACCCTCTTGAAATATCACCTCCCGAGTAACATTTACCACCGTGCACCTTCTGCAAAATCGTAGCTTCCCGCACCCCTCCTGAGTTTGGTTTAGTACAGCGGACACCTTTTCACTAGGCTGTAATTTCCTGATATTCTGTGCTTGTTTGTTTACTGTCTTTGTTTGCGAGGAGGATCTGAGGGCTCGAGGATGTTGTGATTTGCTTTGTTTAGGGAATCCCAGGTGCCAGCAGTCATGGCTGGGCCACAGTGTGTGTTCCACACTGTCTTACCTGGCCTGGGTATGGTAGCTCACACCTGTAATCCCAGCACGCTGGGAGGCCGAGGTGGGAGGATTGCTGGAGGCCAAGAATTTGAGATCAGCCTGGTCAACATAGCGAGACTCGTCTCCAAAAACATTTTTTTAAAATAGTTGGGTGTCATGACAAGCACCTGCAGTCTCAGCTGCTCAGGAGGCTGAGGGGGGAGGATCGCTTGAGCCCAGAAGTTTGAGGCTGCAGTGAGCTAGGATTGCCTGAGTGCACTCCAGCCTGGGTGACAGAGCAGGATCCTGACTCAAAAAGAAAAGCCCCTGCCTTTCCTGCCTCCTGCTCCAAAATGTGGAGGAAGATAAAAAATTCTATAAATAAGCTGGGCGCGGTGGCTCACGCCTGTAATCCCAGCACTTTGGGAGGCTGAGGTGGGCGGATCACCTGAGGTCAGGAGTTCAAAACTAACTTGACCACCATGGAAAAACCCTGTCTCTAAAAAAAAAAAAAAAAAAATTCAATAAGTAGACATCAAGGCCAGAAATAGTCTTGAGCCCCTGACCCCCAAAACTCAGAATAGCCAGTGCCCTCTGCCAGAGGCTAAAAGTACCCTGCAGGTCAAAAACGGCCAGGCCAGAAAGCCAGGTGGCTTCTCCTTCGTGTCCCCTGAGGAGGTGAGGAGCCAGGGCTGGCTTTCCCAGTAAGGGTTTCCCAGCCGAATTCAGTAGTCCTGACTCTGGGGCTGCAGCATTCTCTCTGGGAGGCTGTCCTCTGTAGTATCAGACGCTCAGATGCCACCCTAGCCTCTGCCCGCGAAATGTAAGTGACACCCCACCTCCATAGTTGTAACACCTTGGGAAGTCTCCAGACATGGCTAAACCTACTGGCATGGGGGGCAGAATTGTCCCGGGTTGGCAGGGATGGCTGCAGAGTAGGGGTTGCCAGCGGGGCAAGGTGCCTCACACCTGTAATCCCAGCACTTTGGGAGGCTGAGGCAGGAGGATGGCTTGAGTCCAGGGGTTCGAGACCAGCCTGGGCAACAAAGTGAGACCCCCATCTTTATAGAATAAAACATTAGCTGGGCATAGTGCCACATGCCTGTTGTCCCAGCTGCTCAGGAGGCTGAGGCAGGAGGATCACTTGAGCTTGGGAGGTCGAAGCTGCAGTGAGCTGTGATCGCGCCACTGCACTCCAGCTTGGGCAACAGAGTGAGACCCGGTCTCAAAAAAATATATATGTAAATAAAATAGAGAGTTGGCTGACTTTTCTGTAGAAAGCCAGATGGGAAATACTGCAAGCTTTGCAGCCACGGACAGGTTCTGTGGCCTGTTCTCTCTTCTCTTCTCCTCAAACCTTTAAAATGTAAACACCATTCTTAGCTCACCAGCTTTACAAAGGCAGGCGGGGACCAGACCTTGGTTGGCCAACTCTTGCCCCAGAGCGCCCCCAGTGGCCCCTGGGGGTGAAGGTTGGGCGACCCAGGGATTCAGCCGCTCCAGAGAGGGGTGGCCCCATTTGGAGAGCAGCTGTGTGCTTAAAGTACAAGGCAAGTCCCGCACAGTCTGTTCCCAGCACCTCAGTGCTCTCACCTCCTCCCACTCTCCCCACCACCTCCCCGCAACCCGCTTCCTCGAGGCAGCTGCCACTGTTATCCAAACATACAGGCACGGTCCAGCCCCGGGGCCTTTGCACGGGCTGTGCCCCCTGCCTAGGACAGTCTTCTAACTCCCCTGAACCGACCACCTGCGTGCTCCTCCCTCGAATTCACAGGGCTTTGCCAAAATGTCATCTTCTCCAGGGGAGATGGCCTTTCCTGATCATCCTTTTTCAAATTGTAACGGCCAAGCACAGTGGCTCATGCCTGTAATCCCAGCACTTTCGGAGACCAAGGCAGGTGGATCACCTGAGGTCAGAAGTTCAAGACCAGCCTGACTAACATGGTGAAACCCCATCTCTACTAAAAATACAAAAATTAGCTGGGCGTCGTGGTGGGCGCCTGTAATCCCAGCTTCTCAGGAAGCTGAGGCAGGAGAATCACTTGAATCCGAGAGGCAGAGGTTGCAGTGAGCCCAGATCATGCCAGTGCACTCCAGCCTGGGCGACAGAGCAAGACTCTGTCTCAAATAAATAAATAAATAAATAAATAAATAAATAAAATAAAATTGCAATGTCCGGGCACAGTGGCTCATGCCTGTAATTCCAGAACTTTGGGAGGATGAAGTGGGAGGATTACTTGAGGCCAGGAGTTCGAGACCAGCCTGGGCAACGTGACGAGGCCCCCATATCTACAAAAAAATGAAAAATTAGCCAGGTGTGGTGACACATGCCCTGTGGTCCCAGCTACTTGGGAGGCCAAGGCAAGAGGATCCATTGAGCTCAGGAATCAGAAGCTGCTGTGAGCTATGATCGAGCCACTGCACTCGACCCTGGGCAACAGAGCGAGACCCTATCTTTAAAAATACGATAAAATAACAGCATTCCCAAACCCACACACACTCACAGCCACTTTTCCTGGCTTTATCTTCTTCTACAACACTGTACGCTAAAGAATCGACTTTTTTGTACCCAGCCCCTCAGTGTCTGGCACATAAAGATGCTCTAAAAAAGATGTGTGGAATTGCCGAAAATTATTTCTAAGCCCCACAGCCACCCTGGGAGGCTCTCGTTCCCCAGCTCCCCTGTGGAGAGACAGAACGGAGAGGAGTGATGTGGGTGTCCTGTCGTGCCGAGATGACGCACAGCCGGGATTTGAACCTTCCACTGAAGGGCACTATGCCTGGGGCCTCTTCGCTCCTGCCCAGCTAGGCACCATGCCCCCCTCTCCTGGTCTGTGCAGTCCCTACCCTGCCCTTCACTGCCAGCATCTGATGGGGCAGGGGGATCCCGCCTCTGTGCCCTCTGCTCGGGCCCTAGCTTCTAGAACTCTTTTCAGCTCTGCTCTGCTCTGCTGAGCTCAGAGTGCAAAGCTTGGGGCTGGACAGTGGACACTTTGGAGTGGAAACAGACCACAGGCCACTGGGGTACAGACCTGCCATGATGGTGAGTGCAGCAGAGGTGCAAGTCAGGGAAGGCTTCCTGGAGGAGGGGGCTTCCCAGCTGCAACCTGGAACGGGGGAGGAGGGGCAGAGTGGAGGGGAAGGAGCGTCTGTGAGAGAGAGGGGCTGCCCTGAGGTCAGAGAGATGGTAGTGGCTCAAAGGGGAGGAAGGAGAGATGTTTCACAGCTGCACAAGGAGAGAGGCTGGAGGCTGGAGGCTGGAGGCTGGTGGCTGGCCGCTGGCCTTGTGGCCGTGAGTCTGTGTTTGGTTTGTCCTTGGGGCCGCCAGGGCCTGTGGTGGGGGTGGGGGTTTGGGTCAGGATCCAGATGGCAGGTGAGAATGTTTAGCATGAGCTCCCTCTAGCTGCTGCATGGGAGAGAGCCACAGGGGGCCAGAAGGGAGGCCAGGAGGCCAGAAGGGAGGCCGGGAGGCAACCAGCAAGCTGGGGGCCGGAAGCAGCCAGCTCTGGCGGAAGCTTCAGGTTTCTGGCTTTGACTGCCCTGTAGACAAAAGGCAAGGGGCAGGTAGGGCAGGGAGTACCTTCCACTCCCAGCAACCCTGCCCACACACACAGTCTGATCGCCGCCCCCGTGGCCAGAGGACACCTGTGAACGCCTGCGCCGGGTCCCATCCCTCCTCTGTTCAGGATTCCCCCACGGCTCTCACCTCTTTAGAAAGCCGAAGTCGCCCGTTTCAGTGGCTCACACCTAATCCCAGCACTTTGGAGGCCGAGGCAGGCGGATCACGAGGTCAGGAGTTCCAGACCAGCCTGGCCAATATGGTGAAACCCCATCTCTACTAAAAAAATACAAAAATGAGCCAGGTGTGGTGGCCCATGCCTGTAATCCCAGCTACTTGGGAGGCTGAGGCAGGAGAATCGCTTGAACCTGGGAGGTTGCAGTGAGCCAAGAATGTGCCACTACACTCCAGCCTGGGCGGTAGTGAGACTCCCATCTCCAAAAAAAAAAAAAAAGAAAGAAAGAAAGAAAGAAAAGAAAGCCAAAGTCCTCCCTGAGGTCCACAAGGCCCTGCATGACCCACCCTGTGACCCCCCCCACAGCCACCCGCACCTCCTTCCACTCTTCCCTCGCTGGTGGGGCTCCAGCCACGTCGCAGCACATTCCTACCCCAGGACCTTTGCACGTGCCGTTCCCTCTGCCCACAATGCTTTTTCCCCGGGTACCTGGATGGCTCACCTCCTCAAGACCTCTGCTGAAATGTCACTTCCTAGGGGAGGCATTTCTTGGCCACACTGTCTGTAGTTGCACCCACACATACACCCCTCTCAGGCACACCTTCCTCCATTGCACTTGTGGCCAGTTGGGAGATTGGAACCATCCACTGAATGGAGGACCTGCTTTTTGGGGCTATTTTATCTTCATTCATTAAACAAATGAACAAGCATTTACTCCCTGCCCAGGGCTGGGCACGTGACAAGAGCCAGCCCAACCCACAGTGGCACTTTTCCCCGGAGTCCCTCGATGGTGGGGAAGAGACGTTTAATAGCTGAATCCAAGTCCAGTTAGGGGAGCGAAACATGGAGGCCCTGTGTGCTGTGAGAGTGGGTGTGAGATCTGGCACTGTACTTGGGGCAGAGCCCTTTGGAGGGAGAGCAGAGTAAGGAATCGTGTGTGTGAGAGAGAGACAGGTGCTGAGTAGAGGTGATGGGCAGGTGGGAGAACAACAGGGCCTGAGATGCCATGTGGGAGCATCACGGGCAATAAGGAGCCATGGAGGGTTGTAGGCAGGGAGGGGTGTAATTGGATTTTCATTTTGCAAAGATCATTCTGGCCTCAGGGTAGAGATTGGATGGGACAGAGGTGGTAGATAGATTGGGGGGGGGATGAGGGAGAAGGTGTCCGGGGGGCAGGGGATTATTTGAACGACCCCCACCGCTCTGTAGTCCAGTGCTGCTTGGTGGCCGGGGTGACCTTTATTTTATTTTATTATATTTATTTTATTTAGAGATGGAGTCTTGTCTGTCACCCAGGCTGGAGTGCTGTGTCGTGATCGTAGCTCACTGCAGCCTTGACCTCCTGGGCTTGAATGATCCTGCCGCCTCAGCCTCCCGATTAGCTAGGACCACAGGCGTGTGCCACCATGGCTGGCTAATTTTTAAATCTTTGTAGAGACAGGATCTCACTGTGTTGCCCAGGCTGGTCTCCAACTCCTGGCCTCAAGCAGTCCTCCTGCCTTGGCCTCCCAAAGTGCTAGAATTACAGGCATGAGCCACTGCGCCCAGCTCCAGGATGACCTAAGGTTCTTCATTGAACAATTACATTTCAGCTTCCTGCTGGGGCCAGGTGCTGTGCTGAGTGCAGTACGCAAACCCCACCCTGCAGAGCCAGCATAGGGAACCATGCTAGTGGCAGAGAGTTAATAAGCAAATAAATTAAAATGCATGGCGTGCTGGTGACAGGTATCATGGAGAAATCAAGCCGGGACAAGGTATAGGAGTTCCGGGGCTGGCAGGACCTTCCCGGGCTGGTGATGTTTGAGGAAAGACGGAAAGGAAGATGCAGGAGGAGCTGTGAGGGGATCTGGGGAAGAGAGAAACAGCCCATGCAAAAGCCCTGAGGCAGGACAGTACCTGGTGTTTCTCATTTTTGAGATAGGGTCTTGCCCAGTTGGCCAGGCTGGAGTGCAGTGGCATAATCTCAGCTCACTGCAACCTCCACCTCCCAGGCCCAAGAGAGCCTGCTACCTAAGCCTCCCGAGGAGCTGGGACCACAGGCGTGTGCCATCATGCCCGGCTAACTTTTTGTATTTTTGGTAGGGACAGGATTTCACCCTGTTGCCCAGGCTGGTCTGGAGCTTCCAAGCTCAAGCAATCAGCCCGCCTCAGCTTCCCAAAGTGCTGGATTACGGGTGTGAGGTGTGAGCCACTGCACCCACCCATCCCAGATTTGAGAGGTCGTCAGGCTTCTCCAAGGATCCTTTGTACGATGGGCTTTGGCTTTTGCTTGAATGAGGTGGGAGCCATGGAGGGTTCTGAGCAGAGGAAGGGAAGCGGCTGGTTTAGATGCCCACAAGCGCCCTCTGGCGGCCATGGGGGAAACATACTGTAGACAGCGAGGTGGGGAAGTGGGGTCCAGCAGGGAGATGACGGGGCTGGACCAGAGAGAAGCTGAGAGGTGAGCGGTCCCTGAAGGAGTAGCCCAGGATCCGCCAGGGCTGGATGTGGTGTGAGGGGAGAGGGATCCAGGATGACTGTGTGGTTCTTGAGTACCTGGAGGGACCAGGCTGCCGTCCGCTGAGCTGGGGGATGGGGCGGGGGCTGAAGATGCCGTGAGAAACCTGCCCTGCCCGAGGACCATGTACCCGGGCCCCCTCTAGGCACAGCCTCTGTCTCTGCGAGGTAGGTCTGTTAGTCCCTGAATAGCAATGGGGAAGTGGGTTCAGAGAGGCCAAGTGCCTGTTCTGAAGCTACACAGCAGATTGAAACCCAGGAGCTTTGACTCCCAGCTGACCACTCCTTCATAGTTACCCCGGGGCCTGCCACTTCCCTGGGGCTCTGCTGGATGCCCGAGGGCTTCCTGGAGGAGGCAGGCTCATGGGCGGTTGGGTTTGGGGCATAGGCAAGAGGCAGGAGATGTAGCCAGAGGGTCATGTGTGGAGGGGCTGGCTGCTGCCGGGAAGGGAGGAGACCAGGAGGGGGGCCCAGATCCCAGATCCCCACCTTGGTTCCCCACCCCCTCTTACCCAAGGCACTCAGACTCCCACCCACTCAAGCGCACAGAGGGTTGCCAAGGCAACCGCAGGCTAGGGCAGGCTAGAGGCGCCCCCTCTCCTCCAGCAGCCGCCTCTCCTCCTGTTGCCCTCCCCATTCCCATCCCAGGGCACCCGAGGACAGAGTCTGGGCCTCAGTGGCCCACCCTGCCTCACCCACCCTTGACTTGAGACAGACATAGGGCTCAGATGCAGACATCCAGGCAGGTGTGCAGCCCCGTTTCCCATGGGTGGAATAGGGTCACCTATGGCTGGGTGCAATGGATTGCTGGGTGCACCAGTAGTTCCAGCACTTCGGGAGGCTGAGGCCAGAGGATCGCTTGAGCCAAGGAATTCCAGACTAGCCTGGGCAACATGGTGAAACCTCATTTCTACAAAAAATACAAAAATTAGCCGGATGCTGTGTGTGCCTGTAGTCCCAGCTACGCGGGAGGCTAAGGTGGGAAGATCACTTGAGCTTGGGAGGTGGAGGCTACAGCGAGCCGAGTGTGCACCATTGCACTCCAGCCTGACTGACGGAGCAAGACTCTGTTGTCTCCAAAAAAAAAAGGGAGGTCGGTTGCGGTGGCTCACACCTGTCCCATTTGGGAGGCCAAGGCGGGTGGATCACCTGAAGTCAGGAGTTTGAGACCAGCCTGACCAACGTGGAGAACCCTGTCTCTACTAAAAATACAAAATTAGCCGGGCATGGTGGTGCATGCCTGTAATCCCAGCTACTCTGGAAGCTGAGGCAGGAGAACTGCCTGAGCCTGGGAGGGGGAGGTTGTAGTGAGCCAAGATTTCACCATTGCATTGCAGCCTGGGCAATAAGAGCAAAACTCCATCTCAAAAGAAAAAAGAAAGACAGGCAGACAAATAGGGTGACCTGAGACTACTGAGAGGTGCCAGGTGGGGACAGACACAGGTGTGGGCTCACCTGGCCTCAGGTGCAGAACCTCCAGGCGTGACCAGCTCTGAGGATGCAGTCACTCAAATGTAGTGTGGACCCAGGAGTGGGGGCGCTTCTGGCCTCCAGGGTCCTCCCACAGCCCACCAGGCCCCACCTGGGGGGCCAGCCTGCCTGGGTTCAAGCCTCCTGACCAGCTGAGTGTCCCTGGGTATGTCTCTTCCGTGATGGGACCTCACTTCCCTCCTCTGTAAAGTGTGGGTACAAGCATCTCCTCTTCCTAAATGGTTATTGGGATTACATGAGCTACACATGGAAGGTGCTTGGGCCAGGACATGGAGGTGTCAGCCCCTGTCCCTGGCATCTCAGGTGGCTCCTTGCTGGGGAACCCAGCTAGATGCCCACCCTGTCAGTTGCTGTTTGCTGTATGTAAATGGCTTCCCTAAAGTTCTGCGGCTCAGGGCCCCACCCCCATCTCTGCTTCCCTCCTCATCCCGTGTCCTGACACCCTGTATGAGTTTCCTAGGCTCCTGTAACAGATTAACACAGACGGGACAGCTTTAGCAATAGTGACTTTATGGATTTATTTATTTATGTTTCAGAGATGGGATCTTGCTATGTTGCCCAGGCTGAAGCACAGTGGTATGATCACAGGTCACTGTAGCCTCAACCTCCTGGGCTCAAGTGATCCTCCCACTTCAGCCTCCCGAGCAGCTGGGACTACAGGTGCAAGCCATCACGTCCAGCTATTTTTTCTATTTGTTTATATAGACGGTGTCTCATGGTGTTACCCAGGCTGCTCTCAAATTCTTGGGCTCAAGCAGTTCTCCTGCCTTGGCCTCCCAACATGCTGGGATTACAGGCTTGAGCCACTGCAGCCAGCAGCAGAAATGTGTCGCCTCCCAGCCCTGGAGGTTAGAAGTCCAACATGAGGGTGTTGTCAGGGTTTGTTCCTTCTAGGAGCCTTTAGGGAGAATCTGTCCCAGGCCTGTCTCCTGGCTTCTTCTGGTCATTACTGGCAGTCTTCCCTGGCTTCTAGAAACATCTCTCTGATCTCCGCCTTCATGGTCGCATGATCCTCCTCCTGTGTGTGTCTGTGTCCAAGTTTCCCTTTTTTTTTTTTTTTTTTTTTTTTTGAGACAGAATCTCACTCTGTCGCCCAGGCTGGAGTGTGGTGGTGCAATCTCAGCTCACTGCAACCTCTGCTTCCCAGGTTCAAGTGATTCTCCTGCCTCAGCCTCCTGAGTAGCTGGGACTACAGGTGCGCGCCACCATGCCCAGTTAATTTTTTTTTGGATTTTTAGTAGAGATGAGAGTTCACCATGTTGGCCAGGATGGTCTCGATCTCTTGACCTTGTGATCTGCCTGCCTCGGCCTCCCAAAGTGCTGGGATTACAGGTGTGAGCCACCGCGCCCAGCCGTTGCCCCTTTTTATAAGGGCGTCAGTTGTTGGATTAGAACCCATGCTAGTGACCTCATTTTAACTTGCTTATTCCTGTAAGGACTCCAGATATTCCCAACACAGTCACATTGAGTTCCCAGGAGTTAGGGAGGACTTCAACGTATCGTATGTTTTTTTGACACGGGGTCTCGCTCTCGCCCAGGCTGGAGTGCAGTGGTGCAATCAGAGCTCACTGTAGCCTCAACTTCCTGGGCTCAAGCGACCCTCCCACCTCAGCCTCCCCAGTAGCTGGGCCTACAGGCACGCGCCACTGTGCTTGGCTAATTTGTGTATTTTTTGTAGGGATGGGGGTCTCACTGTGTTGCTCAGGCTGGTCTGAAACTCCAAGATTCAAGTGACCCTCCCACCTTGGCCTCCCAAAGTACTGGGGTTGTAGGCCTGAGCCACCGTGCCCAGCCTGACATTTCTTAGGGAGGGCGCAATTCAATCCATAACACCTTCCCCTCCAGAGGCCTCAGGGCTGGTCAGGCCTGGGTCTCCCAGGGAACAGCCCCCACCTGCCAAGCTGAGGCTGGTCCCTGGGGGGTGCCTGGAGGTTCCTAGGGGAGCCACTCTCGGAAGAGGGCATCAAGCTCCTGGGGAACTCTGTCTGTACCCCTAAGGCAATGGCGCCTTGCTTGTGGGGGTTGGGCATGGCCCCCGGGTCAGGGCAGATGCTGCATCTCCACCTACCCTCAGTGCCGTACTTATCAGGAAGTTTTTGCTTGGGGACCTGCTGTGTGTTCAGGAAAACCAAGTCCCAGCCTCGGGAGTTTCCATTCTCCTGGGAGTGGAAGGCCAAGGTGGGTGGATCACCTAAGGTTGGGAGTTTGAGACCAGCCTGACCAACATGGCGAAACCCTGTCTCTACTAAAATACAAAACTTAGCTGGGTGTGGTGACTGTAGTCCCAGCTACTCAGGAGGCTGAGGCAGGAGAATCGCTTGAACCCAGGAGGCGGAGGTTGCAGTGAGCCGAGATCTTGCCACTGCACTCCAGCCTGGGTGACGGAGTGAGACTCCGTCTCAAAAAAAAAAAAAAAAAAGAAAAAGAAAAAAAAAGAAAGAAAGAAAGGAGCTCTAGGAGTGGTCAGGTAAAAGCATGGAGCAGGGATGGGATGGATGAGGCTGTGGGCGAAATTGTATGTTCCCGCCTGTCTCCCAAATGCATAGGTTGAAGCCTGAACTCCCAGGGTGTGTATTTGGAGGTAGAGCCTTGAAGGAGGTCATTAAGGTTAAATGAGATCTGAAAGGTTGGGCCCTACTCTGAGAGGACTGGTGTCCCAATAAGAAGAGAGAGAGGCTGGGGCTTGTGCCTGTCATCCTAGTACTTCGGGAGGCCAAGGCAGGAGGACCACTAGAGGCCAGGAGTTCAAGACCAGCCTGGGCAACATAGTGAGACCCCATCTCTACAAAAAAAAAAAAATCGAAAAGGTAGCTGGGCACAGGGTCATGCACCTGAAGTCCCAGCCACCCAGGAGGCTGAGGCAGGAGGATCGCTTGAGCTTGGGAGGTTGAGACTGCAGTGAGCCGAGATTGTGCCGCTGCACTCCGGCCTGAGCAAGAGACCCAGACCTTGTCTCAGGGGCAAAAAAAAAAAAAAAAGAAAAGAGAGATAGCAGGGAACTCTCTTCCTCTGTGCGTGTCCAGAGAAGAGGCCCTGCAAGGGCGCAGTGAGAAGGCGGAAGAGAATTTCCACAGGAGCCGAATTTGCTGGCACCTTGATTGTAGACTTCTGGCCCCCAGAACGAAGAGGAAGTAAATTTCTGCTATTTAAGCTGCACGGTCTGTGGTACTCTGTTATGGCAGCCGGGGCTAATAGAGACGGTGACAGTGGGGACAAGGGATGCGTCACCCTGACTGTGTGCCAGGAGCACACTGAGTGTCTGGTGTGTGTGAATTTGTCCTGTTGCACAGCTGCCCTCTGAGGTATCCCTGTTTTACCAAGAAGGAAACAGAGACACAAGAAGTCCCAGCATGGCAAGGGCTGCACAGGCAGGCAGTGACCGCAGGGCGCTGTGATACAGGGTGGTGGAGGCCTGTGTCTGCGTCTCTGGGGAGGACACGTTTGAGTCTGAGGGACACAGATGGGGACAGAGGCTGAGGCTGCAGGGTGGGAACCAGCGTGGCTGGAGGAGACAGGGTGGGAACTAGAGGTGTCAGAGGGGTTAAAGCAGAAGACCCACCAGTCGAGACTGTCTTTCGTTTTTTGAGACGGAGTCTGGCTCTGTCGCCCAGGCTGGAGTGCAGTGGCAGAATCTCCGCCTCCTGGGTCAAGCGGTTCTCCTGCCTCAGCCTCCCCAGTAGCTGGGATTACAGGCACGCACCACCACGCCTGGCTCATTTTTGTATTTTTAGTAGAGATGGGGGTTTCACCATGTTGGCCAGGGTGGTCTCAAACTCCTGACCTCAGGTGATCCTCCCACCTCAGCCTCCCAAAGTGCTGGGATTATAGGCGTGAGCCACTGTGCCCGGCTGAGATGGTCTTTTAAAACACCCCTCTGGATGGATGAACCTGGAGGACATTATGCTAAGTGAAATAAGCCACACACAGAAAGACAAATAATCTGTGACCTCGCTTATCTGTGGAATCTAAAAAAGAACTGAACTCATAGAAGCAGAGTAGAGCAGTGGTTACAGGGGAGAGGGCACAAGGGAAGTGGGGGATGTAGGTCAAAGGGTACAAGCTTTCAGCTCTAAGATAAACACGTTTTAACCAGGCAGGATGGCTTGTGCATGTAATCCCAGCACTTTGGGAGGCCGAGGCGGGAGCTTTGCTTGACGCCAGGAATGCAAGTCCAGCCTGAACAACATAGCAAGACCCTGTCTCCACAAAAAAATTTAAAATTCTCCAGGCATGGTGGCGCAGGCCTGTAATCCCAGCTAACTGGGAGGCTAGGTGGGAGGATCTCTTGAGCCCAGGAGTTTGAGGCTGCAGTGAGCTATGATGGTGCCACTGCACTCCAGCCTGGACAGCAGAGCGAGACCCCATGTCTTAAAAAAAAAGTTCCAGAGACCTAAGGTATAGCATGGTGACTATAATTAATAAGAGCAGGCCAGGCGTGGTGGCTCATATCTGTAATTCCAGCACTTTGGGTGGCCAAGGCAGGTAGATCACTTGAGCTCAAGAGTTTGAGACCAGCCTGGGCAACATAGTGAGACCCCATCTCTACTGAAAATACAAAAGTGAGCCAGGTACGATGGTGCACACCTGTAGTCCCAGCCACTTGGGAGGCTGAGGCACGAGAATCGCTTGAACCTGGGAGGGGAGGTGGAATGAGCCGAGATGGCGCCGCTGCACTCCAGCCTGGGTGACAGAGCAAGACTCCGTCTGAAAGAAATGATAATTATCCTTACCGCCATAGCATGCTGTTTTCTTGAAACTTGCTGAGGACACAGACTCAAGCATTCTTACCACACACACCCGAAAGGTGTCCAGGCGAGGTGTTCTGTATGTTGTTAGCCTGGCTGTAGCAGTCATTTCACAGCACGTGGATGTCGGAACATCACGTGACCTCAAATATATGTAATTTCTGTTTGTCAGTTATGCCTCAGTAAAGCTAGGGAGAAAATAAAAAGGACTCTTCTGCGGCAGCAACCCACATGTCCATTACCAATGAATGGGTAAAGAAAATGTGGTCCACCCATGCCGTGGAATAGCACGCAGCCATAAAACAGAATGAAGCTCAGATTCAGGCTGCAACGTAGGTGAGCCTTGGAAACTTGGTGCTGAGTGAGAGAAGCCGGACACAAAGTAAGACCAAGCGTGGTGGTTCACCCCCAAAATCCCAGCACTTTAGGAGGCCAGACTGGGCAGATCACTTGAGTCCAGGAGTTTGAGACTAGCCTGGGCAACATGATGAGACCCTGTCTCTACAAACAATACAAAATTAGCCAGGAGTTAATGTAGTGGGGTCAAGTGCCTATAGTCCCAGCTACTCAAGAGGCTGAGATGGGAGGATTACTTCAGCCTGGGAGGTGGAGGTTACAGTGAGCCGAGATTGTGCCACTGCACTCCAGCCTGGGCAACAGAATAAGACCCCCATCTCAACTGGGGAAGAAAAAAAAAAAGGTCACATAGTGTGTGATTCTGTTTGTATGAAATGTCTAGAATAGGTAAATCCATGGAGACAGAAAGTAGATCATAAGTTACAAGGGCTAAGCGAAGAGGGGAGAGGACATTATTGCTTAGTGGGTACAGAGTTTCTATTTGAGGGGGGTTAAAAAATTTTTGGAGGCCAGGTGTGGTGGCTCACGCCTGTAATCCCAACACTTTGGGAAGCCGAGGCTGGTGGATCACTTGAGGTCAGGAGTTTGAGACCAGCTTGGCCAACATAGTGAAACCCTGTCTCTACTAAAAATATCAAAATTAGCCAGGTATGGTGGCATACCCCTGTAATCTCAGCTACTCAGGAAGCTAAAATAGGAGAATTGCTTTGAACTCAGGAGGCAGGGGTTGCAGTGAGCTGATATCCTGCCGTTGCACCCCGACCAGTGAAACTCTGTTTAAAAAAAAAAAGTTTTGGAAACAGATAGTGGTGATGGTTGCACATTTGAGAACGCAATTAATGCTACTGAATTGTACATTAAGAAATGGTTTAAGTGCCATCCTGGGCACATAACTAGACCAGCTGGGCATTGTGGCACGTGCCTGTAATCCTAGCTACTCAGGAGGCTGAGGTGGGAGGATCACTTGAGCCCAGTAGTTCAAAGCTGCAGTGAGCTGACATTGTGCCACTGCACTCCAGCCTGGGCAACAGAGTGAGACCCTGTCTCAAAATAAATTAAATAAATAAATAAATAAATAAATAAATAAAGGGTGTATGTGGTTAAAATTATACCAAAAATTTAAAAACCACAAAAAAAAAAAAAAAAAAAAAGAACGGAACTCTAGGCTAGGCATGGTGGCTCACACCTGTAATCTCAGCACTTTGGGAGGCTGAGGCAGGTGGATTACCTGAGGTCAAGAGTTCAAGAGCAGCTTGGCCAACATGTCGAAACCCCATTTTTACTAAGAAAAAAAAATTTTTTTACCTGGGTGTGGTGGCACATGCCTATAATCCCAGCTACTCAGGAGGCTGAGGCAGGAGAATCACTTGAACCCAGGAGGTGGAGGTTACAGTGAGCTGAGATCGCACCACTGCACTCCAGCCTGGGTGACAGAATGAAACTCTGTCTCAAAAAAAAAAAAAAAAAAAAAAAAGTGAGGTGGGACCTCTGGCTGCCAGGAGAGCCTGGACTTTGGGGGCAAAGGAGCCAGAGGGCGGTGACCAGGGCCTAGGACTAGAGGGGCAGATGCTGAAGACAGATGTATGGACCCACACTGGGGTGTTCTGGAGATATCAACAGCCCCAAGACTTACTCTTGAACTGGCTTTAGGGGTGAGAGAAAGAGGAGTCAAGAGTTTCAGCTCCTGGGGTTCCAGTTGGAGGGCCTGGGAGGATGGTGGCACCATGCCCTATTGGAGGGGCTTGTTTTGGTCTGGTTGGGCTGAAGATGCCTTGGAGCTCCCAGTGGAAGTATAGATGGCTCCGGGGTCTCCACTCTGGAGCCTCAGCATTCTAGGGTGCTGCCTGGGGGGAAGAGAGGGACTACCTCTTCTGTGGGTGTCCTCATGCCTTGACTGGCACCAGGCTGTGCACAGCACCCTCTGATGGGGACTGTGTTGGCCTGGCATGTAAGTGCACTGCTCTCCTTACCAGAACCCTGCAGATTCGCAGCACAGAGGGAGCCAGGGCCAGGGAGGTAAAGAGACCGGCTCAAGGTCATATGGGTCACGTACAAGGCAAAATTGGGATCTAGACCCATGTGGATTGGCTGCCCACACAGCTTGGCATCAGGTGGTTTTCTTGCCCTTTTTTTTTTTTTGGAGACGGAGTCTCACTCTGTTGCCCGGGCTAGAGTGCAGTGGTGCAATCTTGGCCCACTGCAACCTCCACCTCCTGGGTTTAAGCGATTCTCCTGGCTCAGCCTCCCAAGTAGCTGGGATTTCAGATACCCACCACTATGCCTAGCCAATTTTTTGTATTTTTAGTAGAGATGGGGTTTCACTATGTTGGTCAGGCTGGTCTTGAACTCCTGACCTTGTGATTTGCCCACCTTGGCCTCCCAAAGTTCTGGGATTACAGGCATAAGCTATCATGCCTGGCCTAATTTGTTGTTGTTGTTGTTAATTGAGAGAGGGTCTTGCTCTGTTGCCCAGGCTGAAGTGCAGTGGCAGGATCATAGCTTACTGCAGCCTCCTTGCAAACTCCTGTTTGCAAGTGATCCTCCTGCCTCAGCCTCCCAAGTAACTGGGACTACAGGTGTGCACCACCACACCTAATTTAAAAAAATTTTTTTTAGAGATAGCGTCTCACTGTGTTGCCTAGGCTGGAGTGCAGTGGCACGATCATCGCTCACTGAAGCCTTGAACTCCTGGGCTCAGGTGATCCTCCCACCTCAGCCTCCCAAAGCACTGGGATCACAGGCATGAGTCACTGTCCCAACCCAGCCATTTTTACTTCCCCTAACCAGTTCTTCTTGCTAGGATGCCTGTTGCATGTGAAAGAAAGTGCTTGGAGACCCGAGGAGGGAAGTACGCCTTAGCCTGGGGTCAGTGCCTCCCCCAAGTCTTTCTGTGACTGGGAAGCTGAGGGAGAAATGAGGAAGTTGAAATGTGGAAGGCACTCCCCATCCCCAAGGTAACACGCTGGAAAATGATCTGAAAGTGACACCGGCCATGTCTAGTCAGGGATGGAGCAGGAGATGCAGTTGGGGGATGGAGGTGGGTGGGGGGATTTACTGAAGAAGTTGGGGCAGTGGAGAGGGAGCTGGCATCAGGAGTGGCCATGAGAGGGGAAGTGGGTAGAGAGCTGCAGGGCTGGGGAGGGGTGTTCAGGGCTGTCTAGCAGATACTATCTCCCTGTTTCCCCTGTGTGGAGACTGAGGCCTGGAGGCAGGTGTCCTGCCCTGTGGGGATCTTTATTTATCAAGGGCCTGTGCCGATTTGTTTTGTTTTATATATTTGTTTGTTTTTCAGACAGTCTGGCTCCGTGGCCCAGGCTGGAGTGCAGTGGTGCAATCTTGGCTCACTGCAACCTCCACCTCCTGGGTTCAAGTGATTCTCAAGGCTCAGCCTCCCGAGTAGCTGGGATTACGGGTGCCCGCCACCACGCCCAGCTAATTTTTTGGTATTTTTAATAGAGACAGGGTTTCACCATGTGGGCCAGGCCGGTCTTGAACTTCCGACCTCCAGTGATCTGCCCGCCTCAATCTCCTAAACTGCTGGGATTACAAGTGTGAGCCACCGCACCTGGCCGTGTGCTGATTTATAAGGGCCTCTCTCAAAAGCTTGTGTTGATATAAAAAGGTAATTTCAGGTGCTCACTTGAGAGCTGTGAATTTAAAACAGGGAAAAGGCTGGCGGGTGAGGGCAGTAGGTGAGGGCTGTTTTGTTTGCAGGGGACCAGGGCAGGTCACTCTGCTGGGGTGACCTTGCAGTGGAGCCCTGATTGAGCAGCTGCAGCCGACGGCGGGGATCCTGCTTGCAGGCCAGAGCTGGCATGTTTCAGGAACAGGAGGGAGGATAGAATGGGGCTCAGAGAGTTTGGCGGCACCAGTTCACCCACAGCCTCTGGGCTCTGGTGAGGAACTGAGACCCCAGCAGAGACTGGGGTGGGGGGAGTTCATGTTGGGATCAACGTCATTAAGTAATCCCTCAGCTCTGAGTGGAGGGTGGATTGGAAGGCGGGCAGGGAGGCTGGGACAATATACAGGTGACACAGGATGGTGGCATGGGCCTGGGTGCTGTGCTTGGAACCAGAAGTGGGCAGGTTGGCAAGATACTTTAGAGGTAGAGCTTGCAGGACTTACTGATGGCTCCTGTGCGAAGGATGACAGGGAGGGTGAGGAATCAAAGCAGAGGCCTAGGTTTAGGGTCTGAGATTCATTCAGCAAATAATTCATTGCCGCAGGCCAGGCCTGTTCTAAAAGTTGAGGACAGGGAGCCAGCCGTGGTGGTGGCCTCACACAGTAATCCCAGCACTTCGAGATGCTGAGGCAGGAGGATCTCTTGAGGCCAGAAGTTCATGTCCAGCCTGGGCAACATAGCAAGACCTCATCTTTCCATAATAGAGTAAATTTGCTGGACATGATGGTGCCTGCCTGTGGTTTCAGCTACTAGGGAGGCTGGGGTGGGGGATCACTTGAGCCTGGGAGGTGGAGGCTGCAGTGAGCTCTGATTTCACCATTGCACTCCAGCCTGAGTGACAGGGTGAGATCCTATCTCTAAAAAAAAATAAAGTTGGGGATACAGCTACCATGAACAAAACAATTCAGTGATCCCTGCCCCATGAAGAGGACACTGCATACACCAGATGAATAGTTCCATGTGAGTCGAGGCCTGAAGGAGCCGGCCATGTGGATAATGGGTTGGCAGAAGCTACAGGCGGAGGAAGCGACAGGTGCAAAGGCCCTGGGCAGGGCCTGGTGTGGTCCAGGAATAGCAGGAGTGGCTGGAGCAGAAATGGGGTCAGGGAACTAACTGGGCCACTTGTAAGGGTTTTTGGTTTTCAGCAGGGAAATAATAGTGGGGGCTCTGATGAGAGATTCCAGGCTGGACATAGAGATTTGTAAGTGCTGGCTCAATGATGGCACTGAGACGAGACCCTAGGGCAGCCTGAGATGGGACAGGCTGGGATGACAGCTGACATGACAGAGCAGAGGTTCCCACGCTGGAGAGCCTTCCTCAGAGAATGTGTGTTTCTGGCTAGCACAGTGGCTGGCTAGCACAGTACCTGTAATCTCAGCACTTTGGGAGACTGAGGCGGGAGGATCATTTGAGGCCAGGAGTTCGAACCAGCTTGGACAACATAATGAGTTCCTGTCTCTACTAAAAAATTAATAATCAGCTGGGCGTGGTACCGAGAGCCAGCGGTCCCAGCTACTCGGGAGGCTGAAGTGGGAGCATCACTTGAACCCAGGAGGTGGAGGCTGCAGTGAGCTGTGATTGCACCACTGCACTCCAGTCTGGGTGACAGAGCAAGACCTGTCTCAAAAAGGGAGAAAGAGAGAGAATGTATGTTTCTATCAAGTTCCTGGCAAGGCTGATGCCACTGTGCTGGGCCCACACCTGGAGAACCAAGGTGTAGGTAAAGTAAAGAGCTGAGAGCAGACATTTGAGTGTGCAACCTTGAGAAGATTTGGGGAGACTGAGGCAGGAGAGAGGCAAGAAGGAGCAGCCATAAGGGAGGAGGAAACTGGCTAGAACTGAGCTCTGGACTGGGCACTGTGGCTCACTCCTGTAATCCCAGAGCTTTGGGGGGCCCAGGCAGGAAGATCCCTTAAGCCCACGAGTTTGAGATCAGCCTGGGCAACGTAGCAAGACCCCATCTCTGCAACAAATTTAAAAAATTAGCTGGTGGTAGTGGTACAAGCCTGTGATCTCAGCTACTCGGGAGTCTGAGGTAGGAGGATCACTTGAGTCTGGGAGGTTGAGGCTGCATTGTATCACTGCACTCCAGCCTGGGCAAGAGAGTGAGACCCGGTTTCTAAAATTGAAAAAACAAAAAAGAAAGAACTGAGCCGCTACACCTGGGGACGGAGCAGGTGGGGAGGATGGCAGGGGAGGGCATGCAATTCTCACCCTCCCCCATCTCCTCTGACCCCCCCCTAGAGGGAGAGGCAGCGCCCCCTCCCACCCTGCCTGCCTGTCTCCAGCTTACCCTGAAGGTCCCCGGAAGAGGAAAGAGGGGACTCGGGCATCCCTGGTTCCTGATCTGTGGCGCCAGCTGGATTCTAATTAGCCACCAGAGCTCAAGAGACAGGAAGCAGGGGGCTGGGGGCGGGGGCTTGGATTCCTGCCCAAGACGGGGAGGCTGCAAGGCGGGCTGCACGCCTGGGTCCCCCACTCAGGAGGACGCGTGTTACCTCCTTGCTCACGGTGAGGATGCGGGTGGGGAAGATGAGCAGGCAGGGTCAGGACAGGGGAATGGGGAAGAGGCTTCCAGAGGGTTCAAGGCCTGCCTGGGACCTCCCCATGAGCTGCCTCAGGAGGTTCTGGCTGGGAAGAGATGGCAGTCTGTTCGCCCGGAGGTACCCAGATGGGTGGGTCTGCCTGCTGGGTGTAGGGTGGGGGATGAGATGTGAGCTGCAGGCCCTGGAAGGGGCCCTACAGATAGGGCTGGCTCGAGGGACATGCTGGACATCAGCCTCTCAGAGCCACTCAGCCACCAGCAGAAGGAGAGGGGAGCGGCCTGGAGGCCCCTATGCACACCTCACTCTCCCTGTCCTCCCTCAGGCTGGTGGGCCAGGCCGTGGTGCCTACCAGGTGATGTGGGGCGAGGCCCCCCGCACAGGCCACTGAGAGCACCGGACACGCCCCCGGCTGCCACCATGGCCCGCCTGGCTGCAGTGCTCTGGAATCTGTGTGTCACCGCCGTCCTGGTCACCTCGGCCACTCAAGGTAGGTGTTGCTGGGGCCAGGGAGGGGCTGAGGCTCTCAAACCCTGCTGGGAGGGCAGATAAAGTGGTGAAAACCCTCCTGATCACTCAGTAAAGAATCACAGCCCCCTGACCCACACCAGACCTCTGCTGGAGCAGGCCAGAGGAAGACTCGGTGGTAACACACACCCCAGTGCCACCAAGAGGCCCCCGGACCATCCCCTCACCTCCAGCAAGTTGTTTGGGCCAGGTTGGTAGGGGCCATCCCACTGTGGCCCCCTGGCACCAGGACAGGCGTTCTGGTGAGTCAGTGCTCTTCTCTCTCTCTCTCTCTCTCTCTCTCTCTCTCTCTCTCTCTCTGTGATTACATCTTCAAGACTCTCAGTGGGAAGAAGGCTTAATTAAAGCATGCCCGCTGACGTTTATTTAAAAACAACTAATTACCCGGCTCGGCCCTATGCCGGCCCTGGGATCCTGCACACGCCACAATTAGTGCCCCAAGCCTGCCCGCCCACCCTCACCGATGACTCAATTACCAGCCCCGTGGCAGGCCCAGGCGGGGGACAAGGGCGGGATGAGGTGAGAGGCCAAGAGAAGAGGCCAGGGGGTCTGGACCCTCACCCTGGGATGTGCCCTTTGCCCGTCCCGACATCCCTGTGTGAAGGGCATTGGCGGGTGACTCTGCTCCCTCTAGCCCTGCCCTTGGGAAAGCTCCAAAGGTTGAGGGGACACGGTTCGGCTGGGCCCCAGGGCCTTGGCACTGCCCCACCCAGCCAGCAGCCTCACTCCCCTGCTGCTGCATTCTCTGCCCATCCAGGTCCTGTCCCATTGCCCCAGCTGGGCTGGGAGGGGCCGCCTCCACCTCCAGACCCATCTGAGCCAGGCTTCCACCCCCGGCCCTCCCTCCCAAGCCCGGGAAGGCTAAAATTAGATGAGGAGGCAGATGGTGCTAGAGGAACACATGTGAAATGTTCCCCCCGCTGGGACTCAACTCACCCCAAAAAACCCCAAGGGCCTCCCTGCTGTACCCCTGGGGTACCCACCTAGATCTCTGGAAAGGCTTGGCTCTGTCTCCATCCCACACGAGTGCCCTCCCAAAACCTCGTACTGCAGATGGTCACTTCCTGCACCTATAAGCGATGGTCCCCACATTGATGCGTCTGGGCCCCTGGCTGAGTCCCCGCTTCCCTCCAGCACCCCGTAGGGCCTGGCTGGGACCAGCATCACAGAAGGTGCTGCCCTAGGCAGCATGGACCCTGCCAGGCCCCCTCTGTTGTGCAGACAAACCGCCTTCATCATACTCATAATAATAATGATTAGCATTCATATCATCTCACTGCGTTCTGTGCACATTAACACCCTGGAGCCATCACAGCAGCTTTGTGAGATGGGAATTGTCCTCTCTGCCCCTCAGGGGAGGGACAAAGGCACAGAGGCGGTCAGTGACTTGGACGAGGCTGCAGCCAGGGAGTGGCCGGGCTGGAATTCCCAATCTAGCTGGCTGTCTGCTGTAGTTCTCCATCCCCATGTGGTACAAGATGATCACCAACATGGGGCAATGCAGTCCCCTACCAGAGCTCAGCCTGCTCAGGACATGTCCCTTCCTTGTCACAGTGACCCAGGAGGTTTCCCAGATGATAATGATCAGGCACCTTCTGTGTACAGGGCACCCTGCTCAGTGCTTCCTTCAAGAGCATTTTCTAAGGTGCAGAATCCCTGCAGGATGACCCGGGGCAGTAGGTGCTCATTTTACAGATTGGGAAACTGAGGCTTGGGGAGAAAACAATGGTGGCTGTTCAAACTTTTTTTATATTTTTATTTTGAGATGGAGTTTTGCTCTTGTCACGCAGGCTGGAGTGCAGTGGCGTGATCTGGGCTCACTGAAACCTCCACCTCCCAGGTTCAAGCGATTCTCCTGTCTCAACCTCCTGTATAGCTGGGATTACAGGGGCCCAACACCACGCCCAGCTAATTTTTTGTATTTTTATTAGAGATGGGGTTTCACTATGTTGGTCAGGCTGGTCTTGAACTCCTGACCTCAAGTGCTCCACCCGCCTCGGCCTCCCGAAGTGCTGGGATTACAGGCGTGAGCCACCATGCCCGGCCACTGTTCTCGAACTTGAGCATGCACCGTCACCTGGTTGGCACGTAGGCTCGCAGGCTCCTGGTCTCACCCCTGGGATTTTGATCCAGCAGACCCAGCATAGGGCCCAGAATCTGCATTCTGAACCAGCCCTCACATCTGCCCTGTCAGCAGCAAAGCCAGTCTCTGTGGTTTCTTCTAGAAACATGAGTTCATTCTCGTGCTTTCTCTGCCCCTTGCATGGAGTAGGGTAAAGTTAGGGAAGTCCCCAAGACAAGCCTCACTTCTGACAACAATGACAAGTTTAGGGGTCCCCCAGAGAACACTCAAGTATGATCATTCACTAGAAGGACTTGGAACTGACTAGAAGATGTTATGGTCTCAGTTACGGTTTATTACATCAAAAGGATACAGATTAAAATCAGGGACAGGTGCAGTGGCTCACTCCTGTAATCCCACCGCTTTGGGAGGATTACTCCTGTAATCCCACGCCTGGGAGGATTGCTTGAGCCCAAGAGTTTGAGACCAGCCTGAACATAGCACCATAACAAGACCCCATCTCTACCAAAAATTTAAAAAATTAGCCAGGCATGATGGTATGTGCCTATAGTCCCAGCTACTCAGGAGGCTGAGGCAGGAGGATCCCCTGAGCCCAGGAGTTTGAGCTGAGCTGCAGTGAGCTGTGATCGTGCCACTGTGCTCCAACCTGGGTGATAGAGTTAGACCCCGTCTGAGAAAACAAACAGGCCAGGCATAGTGG
>CAUYLG010062400.1:0-27500 GCA_963573385.1 Cacajao melanocephalus
CGCGGGGGCCGGGCGCCGCGGTCGCGCCTCGGCACCCCCGCCGGGGCTCCAGAGCGAGACCCGGGCTCCAAAAAAAAAAAAAAAAAAAAAAAAGAGAGAATTTCAGGTTTGGGAATACACTGTCCTGAGTTCAAGTCCCAGGCCCAGCACTTAACAGCCATATGACTTTGGGCAGGTTGCAAAACTGAACTTCAGTGTTCTCCATAAAAAGAGCAAACATGGAGGTATTCTAGTTAAGAACTCAGGCCCAATAGACCGACAAGAGTTCAAATCCCACCTTGAGCACTTATTAATGATGGGAGCTTGTACAAGTTATTTCACTTTGCTGAGCCTTGGTTTCCATGTCTGCCAGATGCAGATAATCCCCGCAGGGTCTTCATGGGGTTTTGTGAGCACCAAATGACCTGGGGCCTGTGGAGTCCTTTTCTCAGTGCCTGGCACTCAGTAAGTGCCCGGTAAGTCATCACAACAAGTGCAAACGGATGGGATTACTGGGATGTCACAAGAACAGGTGCCCTGCCAGAAGGGTCTGGGTCAGGCCAAGCCGTGGAACAAGAAAGCCCAGCACGGGGCCATCTTCCCATAGCCAGGCAGCCCTAGGAATTGGTGTCTGTGGCCTGGGTGGGCTGATCGTGACTGAGGTCCAGGGACTAAGCCACCAGGAAGGTGTTGACAGGTCTGTGGGGACAAATTCATTTAATGGGAACTGTGGCAGTAAGATGAGAGAGACAAAACCAGGCTCACATCAGCCTGTGCCGCCTCCCAGCCTCAGCTACCCCTCCTGCCGGGCTCTGGGGTCAGGCCTCCCTCCCCCAACTCCCGGCAGATGCCACTCTGTAAGCCTGGAAGCTGTGCTCCCACGCTGCACTGCACTACACATGTGAATTCCCTGAGGAACTTCTTAATGCGCTGATTCAGATTCAACCGTCAGGGTGGGCCCAAGACCCTGCGTTTCTAATCCACTCCCAGGAATGCAAGACCACGCTTTGAGTAGCAGCATCTAAAACGTGATATAAATGTAGGTCATGGAAATTAATCATAATGTGGAGTGTGGAGTTACTACCTGATCTGACTCTAGTAGACTGAGAGAGCCTGTCTGGGAGAAAATTCTTCCCAGAGGTCAAAAGGAAACCCCATTCCAGGTTCTGGGGATGCTCGAATCTGATTTTGCAACTAAGAGCAGAGATGGGCAGAGGGTACCTTTCAGCTTAAGCCACATGGACAGCGGTTTCCAAACTGTGGACCATATACCAGCTGCATCAGAAGTACTTGGGGATTTGTCTGTTTTGTTTTGAGATGCAGTCTCGCTCCATCGCCCAGCTCGAGTGCAGTGGCACAACCTTAGTTCACTACAACCTCTGTGCTCTGCTAATTTTTGTATTTTTAGTAGAGACGGGATTTAACCATGTTGGCCAGGCTGGTCTGGAACTCCTGACCTCAAGTGATCTGTCCACCTCGGCCTCCCAAGTGCTGGGATTACAGGCATGAGCCACTGTGACAGCTGGATTTTTAAAAAATACAGATTCTGAGTCACAAAAAGACAGATCCTGTATGACTCCCTTATATGAAGTATCTGAAGCAGTCAAATCCATAGAAACAGAAGTGGAATGCTGGTTGCCAGGGGCTGGTTGAGAGGGAGGCTGGAACACTGTGGTTTCATGAGTATAGAGTTCAGGATTTGCAAGATGAAAAAGTTCTGCAGATCTGTTTTACAATGATGTGAATATACTTAACACTACTGAACTGTCAACTTAAAGGTAGTTAAGATGATAAATTTTATATGTTCTTTTTTTACCATAATGACAGCAGACACCTTCTCGCCCTGTCGCCCAGCCTTGAGTGCAGTGATTCCGTGGCTCTCAACGCACTGCAACCTCCGCCTCCCAGGTTCAAGCCTCAGCCTCCCAAGTAGCTGGAATTACAGGTGTGCACCACCATGCCTGCCTAATTTTTGTATTTTAACAGAAACAGGGTTTCACCCTGTTGGCTAGGCTGGTCTCGAACTCTGGGCGTCAGGTGATCCACCTGCCTCAGCCTTCTAAAGTGCTGGAATTATAGGCATGAGCCACTGTGTCTGGCCTCATAAAAAATTTTTACAAAACAGATTCTGGGCCAGGCACAGTAGCTCATGCCTGTAATCCCAGCAGTTTGGGAGGCTGAAGTGGGCGAATCATAAGGTCAGGAGTTCAAGACCAGCCTGGCCAACGTGGTAAAACCCCGTCTCTACTAAGAATACAAAAAATTGGCTGGGCATAATGGTGGTGCCTGCAATCCCAGCTACTCAGAAGGCTGAGGCAAGAGAGTCACTTGAACCTGGGAGGTAGAGGTCGCACGTAGTGAGCTGAGACTGTGCCATTGCACTCCAGCCTGGGTGACAGAGTGAGACTCCATCTCAAATAAAAAACAAAAAAGAGATTCTGGCTCTAGTCCCTGAGCTGCACCTTGAGTAGACCCCAGAAATCTATATTTTAAAATCTTAAAATCTGCCCAAGGAATTTGGGTACACAGCCAGGCTTGGGGACTCCTGGCTAGGGGGAGGCTGCCCCCCGAATATCTCTGGAATCTTTCCACCTCTCCCACCTCCACCTCCATCTCCACGGCTGAGATTCCATTCTGGACGATGACAGAAGCCTCCTGCTCCCTCTCCCTGCCTCCGTCTGCCACGCGGCTGCCCCGGTGATCTTTCAAAGCACAAATCCGATCCTGTTGCATAGCTCCATTAAAACTGTTCCACGATCTCCCGTTGTCCTCGGTACAAAACAGAAAAAAGCACAACCTTCTCAGCAGAGTAGAGTTGGGGATTCAGCTGCGCACACAGAGTATTACAGCAGGAAGACTTTGGAGCCCGCGGAGGTCCGTGCAAGGGCCCCAGGAGCACCAGGAAGCACAGATGAATTCTGCCAGGAGGAAAGAGGTGGTGGGAAAGCTCCCCAGAGAAACAGGCATTGAGCTGGGCCTTGGAAGTGAGCTGTTTGTCAGGAGAGTAGGGTGAAAGCAAAAGGTGGTGGCGGCAGAGGGGATTCCAGGAGGGGACAGCATCTGCAAAGCCAAGGAGGTGTGAGGGGTATGTCCCCCCAGTGCAGGCAGGGGCTGGGTGAGCTGGGAGAATAGGGAAAGCTGAGGGCGAGAAGAGGCGGTGAGGGAAGAGCAGGCACTGTGAAACCCAGTTCAGCGGGGGAGCAGGGAGGGGGTGGGTGTCTCCATTGCCTCCCAGAGCCATCCGGCCCAGGGGCAGGGTACCAGCTTCAGGCCCTTGTCCTCACTCCCTGTCCCCTGTCTCACCCCCCACTGCTTGGTGGGGGCCTTGGGTAAAGCGATCTGGTCGGGAGGGGGAACATGTTCTTTCTCTGCCCCCACCGTGGCCCTATGGCTCCGACTATCTGCTCACAGCTCATACCTTTGGCTCTCGGACCCCCTTCTGCCAGTGCCTGCCTAAATGCATGCGTGTGTGTGTGTGTGTGTGTGTGTGCGTGTGTGTATGTGTGTATTGTCATGTGAGTCTTGTGGTTGTGTGGTCACCCAGTCTCTGTCTTTGCCTGTCTGAAAGCTGGTATGGCACAGTGTGCATGTGTTTATGAACACGTCCCCCCAACCCAAAGGTTCTTAGTCCCAGGGTCAAGGCCCCCAGGCCTTTCAAGGCTGTAAGAGGTGATTCTAGGGGCTGCAACAAGGGAGACCCTCCCAGAGGGCGCAGGAGAGCTCCAGCCCGCGACTCCAGGGGCCCCACTGCCAGGCACCTCCAGAGGAACACTTGGCCTAAGTGAGAAGAGAGAGCCCGGTGGGCAGCCACAGCGCCTGGCGCAGCTGATTCCCCTCCTGCCCCGCCAAATGCCCAGCACCAGCCCGACACTGCTGTGAAGGAGCTGGGAGCTGCATGCATTTTAGAAAAGGGCCCTTCACCGCAGTTAGATAGCAAATAAATGGGTCCTCTGGGGCTCCTTTTGCAGCCCTTTCCCCACTGTGGAGGCCCCTTTCCCCTGCACACCCTCACCCCTGCAATTCCTCACCTGGAGCAGAAACAAGGTTCCCCCCAGGATATGGGGCTAGGCCATGCAGGTCAGCCCTGGGCCCTGGTGGAGGACCCGAAGGCTCCCTGCCCAGGGCCAAGGTCTGGTGGCCCCAGCTGGGGTGACATCACGAAGGAGCTCACACAGGCTTCTGTCTTCCAGGAAGGAGATTGGAGATCTCCCTGCAAAGGCTGGAGAAGAAATCAACATCCCAGAATCGTTGGCAGAAGGTTAATTGGATGCATTTGTAAGCTTGTTCCTGGGACAGGCGTGCTAATAGCACTAAAACAGCTGAAAACTTCCAGAGCTGCACGGAGGAGTTAATAGGCCTGGAGAGTCCAAGGTCACATTGAGGCAGCACCCAGGAGTGAAAAGAGCACTGGATTGGGAGTCTGAGAGCCTGAACCCCTGGCTCCTCACCCCCACTTCCTGTGGTCCCCAGACAGGCCGTGGCCTCTTTAGATCTGGAAAGCATTAGTGTGGAAGGCGGGTCTCCCGGGTCGCCTGAAGGAAGGCTCGCTGTGGTCTTGTGTGGTGATGTTATTATTTCTGTTTTGTGGAAGAGGAAACTTAAGATTACTCGAAGGAGGTGCCTTTGGCCACAGCTGGCGATGCTGGGGTGAGTACTGCAGCCCGACTGCAGGCGGAGGGCTGAAAAATCACTGGGCTGGACCGCGGGCCAGTCAGGGTAGACGTTCCCTTGGTGTCCACTTGGAGGCGCCCTAGACTGCCTCTCCTAGTTGGCACCAGCACCTGCATCCCTCAGCCAGAGTGGGCTCCATCAGTGGCAAAAGGGTGAGTCTTGTTGAGGGGATTCCTGGAGTCACCCAAGGGTCCCTACAGTCACCTGAGGGTCCAGGGCTGGGTGCAGGTAGTCAGGGCTGGATGGGAGCGGGGCTCATGAAAGGGCAGGAGGAGGCATTTGGCCGGCATATGTCCTTGGCACCAGGGTATCTGAAAGTGGGCATGTCTGTATCTGAAAGTGGGCATGTAAGCGGGGAATGGGGTGGAGGCAGAGGGCTGCGGCTCAGCCCCAAGACCCCAGGTCATGCTTGCTCAGAATTCAAGTTTGTCAGCTTGTTGGAATGAGGATGATGGCAGCCAGGGATCTGGGGAGGAGAGAGGCCTTTGGAGATGGGAGTTGGGAGACTGTGATTGGAGGACATTGAGTAACGGCTTGGGAGGTCGGAGGATCCAGCTTCCCGAGTGTTCTCAGTTGGTCTGGAGCTGACTGGGAGGGGCTGGGCTGGGTCAGGGGAGGTGACGGTGACTGTGTGGGGATGCAGGGCTCTTCTGTCCCTGCTGGGCTTTCTGGAGGGTGGATGATGACAGGAAGGAAGCCAAGCATCCCAGGACAGAGCCTTGTAAAATTACAGCCGGTTCCTGCCCTCTGTACCCAGCTCTTGCAACTGGGACCCTCCGCTAGAACAAGCCTGACCCTGCTCAGATCCCTACCAACATGGAGACCACCTAACCCAACCTGTTACTCAGGTCACCTCACCACAGCAGAGGCAGGGGCGGGCCCCAGTCTGGAGGGTTCACAGCAAAGCTGAGGAGACAAGCAGCCAGCAGGTGCGCCAGAGTTAGGCTGTCCAGGCAGGGGCTCCGTCTCCCAGTAGACAGATGTAGCCAGGGGGACTATAGGGCTAGAGGAGCCGTCCTGGAAAATCCCAGCCCTTCCCCAGCAGGTCACAGAACCGGCTCTCCCAGCTGAGGCCCTTCCCTCCCAGCAACGTGTCCAGGGGCACCTGACTTGAACTATAAATAGAGGATGACGGAAGGCTCCGGAAGCCCAAGGGAGGGCAGGAGAAAGGGATTCTGATTCTCCCCCAGCAAGGCCCTACTAGGCTGCACTGACAGAGTAACGCTTCAGCACTGGGTCTTCGAGGCTGGATAGGCATGCCCCTGGCATCGGAGGTCTGGGAGGTCACAATCTAGGGAGGCAAGGAATGGAAGAGGCAGGTGGCTCCGAGAGGCTGGGCACAGGCTGCACGGGGCAGAGGCAGCCCTGAGACCCAGTGGCCAAGGGCCCTGGATGCCAGCCTAAGGGCTTAGTTCTGGAGGTCCGAGTCATGCTCTTAGGGCAGTTCTGGTTGTGTGGAGAGGAGTTAAGGGTAACACACAAGGCCAGGTGCAGTGGCTCAAGCCTACAATCCCAGCACTTTGGGAGGCTGAGGTAGGTGGTCACTTGAGGTCAGGAGTTCGAGACCAGCCTGGCCAACATGGTGAAACCCTGTCTCTACTAAAAACTGCAAAAATTAGCTGGACTTGGTGGTGGGCACCTGTAATCCTAGCTACTTGAGAGGCTGAGGCATAAGAATCGCTTGAACCCAGGAGTTCGAGGTTGCAGTGAGCTGAGATCTTGCCACTGCACTCCAGCCTGGGTGACACAGCAAGACTCCATCTAAAAAAAGTGATTGGAACAAAAGGGCATGACCTGAAAGTAATAGGCTGAGGGAGGGAACCCAACAAGGCCTGTGTGTTCAGATCCTTCTTGGCCTGTCTGCCATATTCCTTATTTCTGGGTGTGGGGCAGGACCCCGCTGGAATGAGGGTCTTAAGGCCTACTATCAGACCAAGTGGGGTCAGATAATTTCCTTATGGGTAGCTTCTACACAGAAAGGCAGGGGAAGGTCAAAGTAATATTTCTTTTTTTTTTTTGAAACAGAGTCTCGCTCTGTCACCCAGTCTGGAGTACAGTGACACGATCTTGGCTCACTGCAAACTCTGCTGCCCAGGTTCAAGTGATTCTCCTGCTTCAGCCTCCCAAGTAGCTGGAACTACAGGTACATGCCAACACATCTGTCTAATTTTTTTGTATTTTTAGTAGAGACGGAATTTCACCATGTTGGCCAGGCTTGTCTCGAACTCCTGACCTCACATCATCCGCCCACCGCGGCCTCCCAAAGTGCTGGGATTACAGGCATGAGCCACCACGCCTGGCCTCCAATGTTTCTACCTTCTATGACCTACCTTAGGGAAGAGGAATTCTCATTTCTATGGCTGCCTTGGGGGAGAAAAGGTGGACAGGTCAGAGAAAGAGAGAGAGAGAGAGAGATACTGCTTCTGAGGCTGCTTCTGAGACCTTCCAGTCTCTGTTAGCTCAAAGCACTGAGCATGCCAAAGCACTATACTTTGGGATATCATTATCTGAGCCCCAATACAAGGAAAGACGTTTCAGTGGGTTGCTTGAAAATGCGCTGTCTTTGTTGCAGATGACATGCCACATCTGTGAGAGCGTGATTCCCATGCCATCTCCCCATCCAGACTGCCCTGGTCTTCTGTACCCTATGACTCAGGGCCCCAGGAGTCACGGGGTCACGGAAGCCCTAGAAACTTTATTTGACTCCTTTGGCATTCCTGGGTGGCTCCGTTGTCTTATTTTCCAACACACATAGCTGTGTGGTCTCATCTCAGCCACGATAACTACGTAAGAACAAGAAGTTGCTGTTTACTGAAGACGCTACGGTGTGCCCTACAAGATCGGCACCCTGGCAGCGGACTGGATGTGCGCCACCTCCCCTCTTGGCTAAGACGGAAACAGATGAGATGCGGCTCTTGGCTAAGGATTTAATGGAGCCCTTTCTGGGAACGGCCTTCTCTGTGCAGAACTTAGGAAGCAGTTATTAGGGGCCCAGGCACCACTCTGCATGGTCATGCCACTTACTGGATCCAGGGCGGGCGGTGTCAAGGACAGGAGGCAGCTAGGAAACGTTTTCCTCTGCCTTATGGCTTAAGCTCTGCTGCTCTGTCTGAGTCTTCTGTTTGTCTTCAGGAGTAGCTTGTGGTGCTCCCAGGGTATGTGGGTCCTGCCTGCAGAGGGAGGGCTGTCGGTGAGCTAGGAGGGGCCACTGGATCCCAGATGCTGCAAAGGCCAAGCCCACACCCTACCCCCCATGCTGGGGCTGGAATGCCTTGGTCATCCTCCTTACCCTGGCTGCTGGTAAGGTCCCTCCTGGTTCTGCCCCATACCCAGTGGGACGCACTTCTCAACACCCTGCAGGGAGGGTCCATTCACACGTGCAAGGCAGGAGGAGTCGGCAAGTTTGAGGTTAAAAGAGCCTGGGATGAATGAATGATGGGACCCAGAACTGCCTGGGTTTGATCTTGACTCCACCACCAGCTCTGGGAGCTGCTCAATAACTTGACCTCTCTAAGCCTCAGTTTCCTCATCTGAAGAACAGGAAAACTCATAATACCTTCCTCCTAAGGCTGTTATGAGTATTAAATGAATTAACCCATGTCAAAGTTTAGGATGGTGTGTGGCACATAAAACCTGCTCAAAGAAGAGTAGCTGCTAGCATGAGTATCAGTGTTCGTATTATTGTTAAAGGAATTCTTTCTTTCTTTCTTTCTTTTTTTTTTTTTTTTTTTTTGAGACAGAGTCCTGCTCTGTCACCCAGGCTGGAGTGCAGTGGTGCAATCTTGGCTCACTGCAGCCTCTGCTTCCCGGGTAGCTGGGATTACAGATGCCCACCATCATACCTGGCTAATTTTTTTTTTTTTGTATTTTTAGTAGAGACAAGGTTTCACTTTGTTGGCCAGGCTGGTCTCAAACTCTTGACCTCAGGTGATCTGCCTGCCTCAGCCTCCCAAAGTGCAGGGATTACAGGTGTGAGCCTCTGTGCACCTGGATGGGTACAGTATTTCAAGAGATCAACTCAAACTCAGTGAGCCCCCTCAGGGAAGAGAATCTAGTGAGGAGTTAGCTTCTGAAACACCACTCCAGACATGGTCTGTCTAGCACACACCTCGAAG
The DNA here is from genome assembly GCA_963573385.1 of Cacajao melanocephalus. NCBI lineage: Eukaryota > Metazoa > Chordata > Mammalia > Primates > Pitheciidae > Cacajao > Cacajao melanocephalus. The sequence continues at coordinate 8,766 of CAUYLG010062400.1, forward strand.
TATGACTCCACACCACTCTAAAGTTATCTAATTACTTCAGCCCATTGGGAAGAAGGTCTATCCTTTTCAGGGAGGTGGAAGAGTGTAGCCATTTTGAGTGCAGACTTTGGGGCCAGACTGCCTGAGTCTGAACTCGAGCTCTGCACTTCTGGAAGGTTCCTTAACCCTCTTTTCCTTGGTTTCCTCACTTGTGGCATGGGAAGACTCTAGCACCTGCCTGGAAGGTTTAAGTGAGATCATGTGTGCCTGGTGAGCCCTGATGATGGCCTGGCATTGGTGGCACTGGGGACTAGAGGCCAGGAGCAGGAGGATCAGGGCTGCCCCAGGCCACCCCCACTGGTGCCCCTAAGGGGTTGTGCCCAGGAGCTCCAGTGTGACCGAGAGGGTGAGGTTGGCAAAGCCATACCCTAACTGCCTTGTAGGCACCTCTCTCTGAAGAGCCTTTGATGCAGAGGGGCCCTAGTGGCTGCCTCAGGTGACCAGAGAGGTTCAGGCTCTGTCCAGCTTCCTCCAAGCTGTAGGCTGCTGACTGTGCAGGGCAAGGGTGGGGCACACTGGTGCCCACTTGGTCATCTCATTTGTTATATGTAGATTTTCAGTGCTGCGAAAGAAGTAACACTTGAATATAAATTTTCTCAGCAAGGCAATTTACTTCTATAGAAGGGTGCATCTTACAGATGGAGCAATGGTGAGCACATACTTGAACAAGGCAGGGGAAGGGGTTCTTGTCTTTGACGCAGGTAGCCCCTACTGCTGTGTCGTTCTTCTATTGGCTAGGGTTGGACCACACAGTCTAAGCTAATTCCAATTGGCTATTTGAAAGGGAGCAGGAGCAAGAGCTAGAGTGGTGGGGTGAGCAGTTTGGCAGGAAGGATGATTACAGAACAGGTAAATAAAGGTGACTCAGGTCAGAGCAGATGACCAGGGGTGACTCAGGTCAAAGCAGGTGATCAGGGTGAGTCAGGACAGAGCAGATGAACAAGGGAACAGATGTGAACTACTGATTAGAACTGGCGGAAAAGGTTGTTTACTGAAACTACAAGGAAGTTAAACTTAAAATAGAGAATTGAAGAATAAGAGAACTGAGCATACTGACATACTGATTCTTTGAAGAGAAATTTAGAACTCATTGTATCCAACATCATTCAAGCCTCACTCTCCCTCCAGGAGGCTGGCATTTACTGCCCCATTCTTCAGATGAGGGCCAGAGACCCAGACACGGGGGCATCAATTCCAGGCCTGACTGACCCTGCAGCAATTCCATCTCTCCTCAGGGCATCCTTGGCCTCCCTGCTCTGGGATGAAGCCACTGTCCCCATCTCAGGTACAGAGGAGGCCAGGCACACTTTCCCTCCCTCCAGGTCTCACTGTCTACCCCAACTCACTTTTCTATTCCCACTTGCTGGTTCCCCCTTCCTCTATGAATTACAAAGCTCACCCCTATAATCCCACCACTTTGGGAGACTGAGGTGGGTGGATCACTTGAGATCAGGAGGTTGATACCAGCCTGGCCAACGTGGTGAAACCCCATCTCTACTAAAAATACAAAAATTAGCTGGACATGGTGGCATGCCTGTAATCCCAGTTTCTTGGGAGGCTCAGGTGGGAGGATCACTTGAACCCGGGAGGTGGACGTTGCAGTGAGCCAAGATCGTGCCACAATACTTCAGCCTGGTGACAGAGCAAGACTCCATCTAAAAAAAAAAAAAAATCGGCCAGGCACAGTGGCTCATGCCTGTAATCCCAGCACTTTGGGAGGCCAAGGTAGGTAGATCACGAGGTCAAGAGATTGAAACCATCCTGGCCAACATGGTGAAACCCCATCTCTACTAAAATTACAGAAATTAGCTGGGCATGATGGCACACAACTGTAGTCCCAGCTACTCGGGAGACTGAGGCAGGAGAATCACTTGAACCTGGGAGGCAGAGGCTGCAGTGAGCTGAGATTGTGCTACTGCACTCCAGCCTGGTGATGGAGTGAGACCCCGTCTAAAAAAACAATCAGTGACTTGTCATTCCTATGGACTCTGTCATGGAAACTCAGAGACTCACAGAGGCAAAAAGCAAGCCCTCCTTTCTAGAAGTTGTCCGGGAGTTTGGGAGGAGGTCATGGTCTGGAGCAGACATTCTGCAGCTGCGGTGGTTGGAGAGATCCACCCTGGAGACAGCCAGGAAGGCTTCCTGCAGGTGGTGGACCTTGAGATGGGTTTTGAAGAGGTGAGGCCCTTTGGCCAAAACAATTCATGAAAGGCAACGAGTGCCTGCAGACCTGGGATCACATCTTAGCCTTGCTGCTACCTAGCTGGGTAACCTTGGTCCTGGTAATTAACCTGTCTTTGCTTCAATGTCTCCATCTGGAACAGAGGCATCAAGTCACTGATGGAAGGAGTGTGACTTCATGAAACGAGCACTGAAATGGGAATCCAGAGGCCCAGTCCACCAGCCCAGAGAGGGTCCCCACTGCACTGCTAACAGATCAGGCAACTTTGATAATGGTTGTGGCTGAGTTGATTGAGGCTTTCTTGGTATTACATGCTTTACATGTATTATCTCATTTAAATGTCACAGTCACCTTACTTGGGAGGTCTCCATTTTCCAGATGAAGAAACATGCCCAGAGAGGTCTGGTGTCTTCCCCAAGGTCACAGAGTTGGCAGGTGTCACAGAGGGTGGCTGTCTGATTCCTGAGCTCGTGCCCCTAACATTCTGGACACTTTGACCCAGCCTCCCACTCAGGCTTCCCCATCATTAAAAAGGGCAAGGGGTAGGCAGGTGACATTCTGCTCCATCACAACTCACAGCTTAGCTGTCTGCCGCAGCAGGAAGGGTCCCTGCTGGAGCCCAGTGCCTGCACCTGGCCTTTCAGCAACTTCCCTGATGCCCCGACCCCCAGGATGGTGAGAAGTCACTCTCAGGTTCTCTTTTCCTGCCTTTGAGAGGGGAGGTCTTGGGAAAGGAGGAGCTGGGTCCCCAGTGCCCAGCTCTGCTGGCTAAATTTAGGTGCTGGGGCATAGAAGGAACAAGAGTAATTAAGGGGTGTGGTGTCACTTTCCAGCCGCCTCTCACATCCCCTGAGAAGTCGCACGCCATTTGGGAAGGAGCAAGGAGGTGTGGGTGATAGAGGGGAGGAGAGGGGAGGAATGATGGACAGTTGGAGCCGGAGATGGGGAAACCCATGGCTCCCCCACAGACCCTACGGCTGCGTGAATCACAGGGAGGCAATTTTCAGCCAAATACCCCAAGGGTTTCCTTCAATGAACACCTTTCATAAATGGAAAGTCCTGCCCTGAAAGTAGTGACCCCCGCTATTGGAAGCACTGTGCCCAAAAGGAAATCTAGCAAGCACTGATCATGCACAAGATGCAACAGGATTTGCACGTATGTTCTCAGCAAGCCTTGCAACAGCTCTGTAAGGAAGGTGCTTTCATTCCCATTTTATGGAGGAAGAAACTGAAGAGTGAGCCTCCCACATTGCACAGCTGAGGCTTGGGGGAGCCAGGATCTGAACCACGCAGGCTGGCTGCAGAGCCCGTGTGCTTAGCTGCAGGATACAGCCAACTCTGGTCCACTCCAACATGGTCAGCTATCACTCTGCGATCAGAGAAGGATTATGAAGAAGGTTTAAAGAAGGCTTTGTGGAAGAGATGAGAAGAAAAGTCATTCTAGGTGGCAGATACTGCCTCTGTAGATACTAAAAGGTAAGTCTGCCCACCTCAAAGTACACAGGCTGATGTCAAAGCAAGCACAAGGCTTCTGTGTTGGAGCCTTCACAATTGTTACACTGTAAGTATTAAAATCAGACCTGAAGCCCAGGCATGGTGGCCTATGCCTGTAATCTCAGCACTTTGGGAGGCTGAGATGGGCAGATCACTTGAGGCCAAGAGTTTGAGACCAGCCAGCATGGCGAAACCCCATCTCTACTAAAAATACAAAAATTAAGGCCAAGTGTGACGGCTCACGCCTGTAATCACAGCACTTTCGGAGGCCAAGGTGGATGAATCACCAAGGTAAGGAGTTCAAGATCAGCCTGGCCAACATGGTGAAACCCCGTCTCTACTAAAAATACAAAAATTAGCTGGGCGTGATGGCACGCACCTGTAGTCCCAGCTACTTGGGACACTGAGGCAGGAGAATCGCTTGAACTCAGGAGATGGAGGTTGCAGTGAGTCAAGATGGCACCACTATACTCCAGCCTGGGTGACAGAACAAGATTCTGTCTCAAAAAATAAATAAATAAATAAATACAAAAACCATCAGGGCATAGTGACAAGGGTCTATGATACCAGCTACTCAGGAGGCTAAGGAAGGAGAATTGCTTGAACCTGGGAGGTGGAGATTGCAGTGAGCCAAGATTGTGCCACTGTACTCCAGCCTGGGTGACAGAGATCCTGTCTCAAAAAAAAAAACAAAAACAAAAAACAAAAAAACCCAAACTTGAATCACCCCATTAAAAATGAGCAAAAGATCTGAATAGGCATTTCTACAAAGCAGATGTATAAATGGCCCATAAGCACAGGGGAGATGCTCAGCATCGATAGTCACGGTGTGTGGGGGTGGGGAATGCAAATCAACACCACAGTGAGATACCGCCTCCCACCACTAGGATGGGCTGCAATAAAAAGACAAGACAGTAACAAGTGCTGGAAAGGATATGAAGAAATTGGAACTCTTGTGCATTGTGGTGGGAACACACAGCGGCACAGTAGCTTTAGAAAACAGCTTCGCAGTTCCTCAAAAAGTTAAACATGATTACCATATGATCCAGCATTCCACTACCAGTGTATATCTAAGATACCTGAAAACTTAAGCCCACAAAAAATAATGCTTCTGTGAACCTGAATGTTCATAGGAGTACATTCATAGTAGTTAAAAAAAAATGGAAACTATTTAATTTTTTTTAGATGGAGTCTCACTCTGTCACCCAGGCTGGAGTGCAGTGGCATGATCTCGACTCACTGCAACCTCTGCCTCCTGGGTTCAAGCGATTCTCCTGCTTCAGCCTCCTGAGTAGTTGGGATTACAGATGCACACCACCACACCTGGCTAATTTTTGTATTTTTAATGGACACAGGTTTCACCATGTTGGCCAGGCTGGTCTCAAACTCCTGACCTCAGGTGATCTGCCCACCTTGGCCTTCCAAAGTGTTGGGATTACAGGCATGAGCCACTGCCCCCAGCAAAAATGGAAACAAGTTAAATGTCCATCAACTGATGAATCTACCCACACAGTGCAATGTTATTTGGCAATAAAAAGGAATGAAGTACTGATACGTGCTACAAGATGAATGAACCTTCAAAGCATTATTCTGAGTGAAAGAAGCCAGACACATTTGATATAATTCCATTGATATGAAATGTCCAGAATCAACAAATTCATAGGAACAGAAAGTAAATGAGTAATTTTCAGGGCTCGGGTGTGGGAGGGAATGGGGAGTGACTGCTGCTGGGTGCAGGGTTTCTTTTGCGGGTGATGTAAATGTTCGGAAATAGATACTAGTGGTGAATGCATGACTTTGTGAATATGTGAATACTGATATGTATACTTCAGAAGGGGGAGCTAAAGTTCCCATAACTTATATGTGAATTATATATACATACATATCAATAAAGCTGTTATTAAAAAAAAAAACTCCCAGACCTGTCTCTAATATTTACAAGAGCACAAATGAAGACCCACATACCATATGCCTAAATATTTCAAAATCAAGCAAACAAGCTGGTAAATAAAATATGTTCTCTTCTCTTACCTGGACAAACATAGCTTCACAGTGGCACAATTGCAAAGTATGGTAAAGCTCTGATTTTCATATGCTCGAAAGCTGGTGTGTTTGGGTGTTCTATTGATGGGCTGGCTGTGTTTAGACAAGTGATAAAATAAAGATGTACGTAATTCATACATTCTTGTAGTTTTAGTCCATAAAAATGTTCAGGCCTTTATTTCACCAAAGTCGTTAATTTGTGTTCTAGTGACAATACCGATCCAAAAAGACTAAAGAAATAAAATATATAAAATACAGTTTTTATCCAAAAGGTAAATTATAGTAAATGTAAAATTTTTAATTTTTAAAGTATTTTTCTAAAATATCCAAAATTATTTTATTAAAATACAAAGGTAAAATACAAATTATAATGGTGTAACTTTATTTTTTTGAGACAGAGTCTCACTCTGTCACCCAGGCTGGAATGCCATGGTAAGATCTTCACTCACTACACCTCCACCTCCCGGGCTGAAACAATTCTCATACCTCAGCCTCTCAAGTAGCTGGGATTACAGGCACACGCCACCATGCCCAGATAATTTTTGTATTTTTAGTGGAGACAGGGTTTCGCCGTGTTAGCCAGGCTGGTCTTGAACTCCTGGCCTCAAGTAATTCACCCGTATCGGCCTCCCAAAGTGCTGGGATTACAGATGTGAGCCACGTGTAACATTTTAAATCATCGTTTTAAATTAAATCTGGGGCTGGGCATGGTGGCTCACACCTGTAATCCCAGCGCTTTGAGGGGCCAAGGTGGGAGGTTTGCTTGAGGTCAGGAGTTCCAAACTGCTTGGGCAGCATAGCAAGACGTCATCTCCACAAAAAATTTAAAGGTTAGCCAGACATGGTGTCACACACCTATGATCCTAGCCGCTCAGGAGGCTGGGGTGGGAGAATCACTTAAGCCCAAGAATTCAAGGCTGCAGCAAGCCATGATCATGCCACTGTACTCTAGCCTGGGTTACAGAATGAGACCTTGTCTCTAAAAATAATAATAATTTTAAAAATAAATTAAATCTGAATTTGTATCAATCTTTTGAAATTGTATTATCATTTTATTAACCATTTTTGGAAAAATGACCTATTAGCAAGTCCAGTGTTCAACATTATATTAGTTCATTTTTACACTGCTGATAAACACATACCCATTCTGCATAGCTTTTTAAATTTTAATCTTTTTTTTTTGAGACGGTATTTTTTCTTGAGACTGGGCAATTTACAAAAGAAAGATTGAAGTTACAGTTCCACGTGGCTGGGGAGGCCTCACAATCATGGCAGAAGGTGAAAGACATGTGTCACGTGGCAGCAGATAAGAGAGGAGAGAATGAGACCCAAGGGAAAGGGGTTTCCCCTCATAAAACCATCAGATCTTGTGAGACTTCTTCATTCCCATGAGAACAGTATGAGAGAAACCACCCCCATGATTCAATTCAAGATGAGATTTGGGTGGGAATACAGCCAAACCATATCAAACACCCATCTAGTTGGTACTGTAAATAATCAGTATCACACTTCATGCATGTTGTATCTAAATTTATATATACAAATATAAGAGTAAATGAATGGTTTAAACATTGCAAAAGGTTCCTCAGCTGCTAGGGGCATCATTGTGGATATTGTATGAAGCCACAAGAACCTCTGGAACCAAGAGTTGGTACATGAAAAAAAGCAAAAAAATGGACAGTAGACCCTTCTGAGAAAGGACTTTGCTCTGCAAGAATCTACTGCATTGGAGCTCTCTGAGAGTGAAGATTTAACAAGCTCATCTCAGGCTTTTCTCTCACGTAAGAACTGCTGCCTCTCAAAGCTACCCTGTCCTCCAAAGCAGAATCCGTCTCTCAGGTCAGCAGCTGCACAACCCGTAAACCTTCATGCATTCCAGACTTGGATCAGCTTTTGTATCCAGGACCTAGAACAAGAGAAGGGAAGTGGTCCTCTGGGGCCTGGGTGGTACTAATCACAGGAGTGGGTGTTTAGGTCTGTCATTGCAGGGGAGGCCAGCGCTGAGCTGAGGGCAAGGGTGCCTCTTCTCCTGGTCTGCCAGTGGTCTGCCAGTGGGACTGGAGGAAAGTACAAACCTTCCACGGGTCACACATCCCAGTGGATGAATTCTCATGAGTGTTGCCTTGTGGCTGGTACTCATGCATAGCACTTTTTTTTTTTTTTTTTTGGAGACAGAGTCTCACTCTGTTGTGCCCAGGCTGGAGTGGAGTGGCACAATCTTGGCTCACTGTAACTTCTGCACCCCGGGTTCAAGTGATTCTCCTGCTTCGGCCTCCAGAGTAGCTGGGATTACAGGCACTCACCACCATGCCTGGCTAATTTTTGTATTTTTGGTAGAGACTGGGTTTCACCACGTTGGCCAGGCTGGTCTTGAACTCCTGACCACAAGTGATTCACCTGCCTTGGCCTGCCAAAGTGCTGGGCTTACAGGAGTGAGCCACCACACCCAGCCCACCCCACAGACAGATTCTAATCAGTGTCTAGGAGGAACACATTTGGTCCCAAGACAAAGGAAACCAAAACTGTGGCTTAAACACTTCAGGGCTTTCTCTTCTCACGTAACAAGGACTCTGGAGGGGAGCTGCCCAGAGCCAGTGTGCCGGCTTCATGACGTCTTCCAGCTTCCTGCTCCCACAGCTTTAGATGTTGACTTTCAACCTTATGGTACCATAATGGTTGCTGCACCGCCAGACATCACATCCAGATTCCTGGCAAGAAAAATGGAAGCTGGTGCCAAAAGAGCCCAGTCTGCCCATTATTTTTAAAAGTGAAAACTCCTTTAACCCCACACAGTCAACTTCTGTTTATGCAGAGTGAGGTGGGGGAATGTGGCAACCCTGTACAAAATTGGAATCTGGTCAGCAAGGAGGGAGGGAGGAAAAAGGAATTTGGTGGGCAGCCAACAGGGTCTGCACTGCTAGACAAGGGAGGGGGCTTGGAGCTGGCCATCCCCCAGCCAGGCCCATTTATATACCAGGGCACCAGGGTTGCGAGAGGGGAAAATGACTTACCCAGGGTCACACGGCAAAGCAGGGGCAGGACTGGAACCCAGGCCTTAGGCTGCAGCCAGAACTCTTCCTGCAGCACCCCAGTGAGACGTCACCCACCACCTGCGGAAGTCTGGCCTGCACACCCTGACACAACGGATGAATGGATGCACTCTCACACCTGGTTCAGTGATACAAGTGGGGTAGGGATGGCTGTTGGCTGCTTTTAGAGAGCGAAATGCAACCAACTGATCCAGACCCCCTGTCCATCACACATTTATTCCCTCAAGATTACGTTCTAAGTTAACACATTTGTGGATAATTAACATGGTTACGAGAATGGTTTTATGACGGATAAAAGCTTTAGGTTGAGGGGGGGCCCAGAGTAAGTACTATTAACAGGTAATTCCCCTTTGAGCTTCCCCGAGAGGGCCATCCAGCACAACATTTATATGAGTAAACAGTTAGAATGGGATAAACAGACTTGAACTTGGAAGGCCTTGGATCGTCTCTTTCCTATGCTAATGTTAACGGGGCAGCTGCCTTCAGCATGCCTCAATAAAACCTTTTGGCCTCCCAAATGTTTGCGATTACAATCTGTAACTTTTCCTTAGTTAACATCTTGCCAGCCACCCTGCATGAGTATCAGCACCCCAACATGATATGGCTGCTTGGTTGACAAGCCCCCTTTAGAGGACTGGAGGCTGGGCACCTTCAAAACTCCAGCACCTGGAAGCCTTCAGGAGGCAGGGAGGCCTTGGCCATAATGGGAGGCAAAGGAAGCTGGCCCCTAGTGTCACCACTTCCCGGGGCAGAGCCTGCTCCTCTGGGTGGCTAGCAGACCGGTAGGTAATTACTCTTGTCACCCACTCTTCTGGGAGAGACAGCTATATAATCTGCCTGTCAGCTGGGGAGGGGGACGGCCGCTTTCTACCCCCTGTTGAGGCTGACACTCGGCAAACAGGGGGTGGCAGGACAGCTGGTGAGGAAGGGGGTGTTGGGCCCAGCTGGTAAGCAGATGGACAAGCGAGAGAAGACAGTAGGGCCAGGGGCCCAGGGAGAATGCCAGGCACCACAGCACAGGATGGGTAAACTGAGGCAAAACCAGATTAAATAAGGCCCCAGCCCCAGCCCCCATCAGTGAGCCAATAGGTGGGGCTTCTCTCGTGCGTGGGTCTCTAGGCTCCCTGGGAGATGTCCCTGCAAGGCATCCTGGGAGGTCCTGCGGGAGGCCTCTACCCCCAGGTGGAGGGGAGTGGTCAGAGCAGAGGAGGCTTCAAGTTGGATCTGGAAGGAGAGCTAAGGATTCTGGAAGTGAGGAAGTGAGGGAAAGGCATCCTTGGCAGAGGCACAGCCTGAGCAAAGGCACGGGGACCGCAAAGGCATGTGGACTCGCCAGAGCCAAGGGCAGCTCTGAGGCAGCTTCCAGTGAGGGGCAGAGAGAGGCACAAGGTGGGGCCTTCCCCACCGCGCCTGCTATAAACTGGCTGCTTCTCACTCCTCACTTCCTGAAACCCTCCAGCAGCCAGGAGGTGGAGAGGTGTTACATTCCACAGGTGAAGGGTCGAGGGTCAGAAGTCACACCACCAGTCAGTGATGGAGGGATGGGGGGGTTCAAGCTCATGTCAGCCTTGCTTCCAAGTCCCTGACCCTTCTCGTGTCAGGATTCCTTGCAGTAGGAGGCCAGTGTGAGGACCAGTTAGGGCAGCCCCCTGTGGGCCAGATGAAAGGGCCTGGACTTCCAGAATGGGCGACTGTTGAGGGGCCCCCACCTACCTGCATTCTTTCTTTCCCTATTTGCTTCCTGCACGGAAAAATAGAATAGTAGCCAAGTGTGTGGGATCTGGCGTCAAACTGCCTGGGTTCCCGTCCTCCCTCGCCATGTACCAGGGCGTGACCTCGGGAAGGGATTCAACCTTTCTGGCCTTCAGTTTCCTTATCTGTTAAATGGACATCAGAAGAGCACCCACCTCACAGATTTGCTGTGAGAGTTAAAGTTCTGTAGAAACACTTGCAACTGAACCAGGCAAGCAGCAAATGCTCTATAAACATCAGCTCCTCATGATGTAATTACCACGACCAGAGTACCACATCTTCATGTCAAACACACATTTGTGTGTTTGTTTGTTGTTTTGAGATGGAGTCTCACTCTGTCACCCAGGCTGGAGTGCCGTGGTGTGATCTTGGCTCACTGCAAGCTCTGCCTCCTGGGTTCAAGCCATTCTCTTGCCTCAGCCTCCTGAGTAGTTGTGATTACAGGCGCATGCCACCACACGTGGCTAATTTTTGTTTGTTTGTTTGTTTTTTGAGACAGAATTTTGTTCTCGTCGCCCAGGCTGGAGTGCAATGGTGGGATCTCGGCTCACTGCAACCTCCGATTCCCAGATTTAAGTGATTCAAGTGTAATCCCAGACTCAGCCTCCAGAGTAGCTGGGATTACAGGCGCCTGACACCATACTTGGCTAATTGTTGTATTTTTAGTAGAGATGGGATTTCACCATGTTGGCCAGGCTGGACTCGAACTTCTGACCTCAAGTGATCTGCCCACCTCGGCCTCCCAAAGTGCTGGCATTACAGGCGTGAGCCACAACACTCAGCCCCCCCAGCTAATTTTCATAGTTTTAATAGAGACGGGGTTTCACCATGTTGGTCAGGCTGGTCTCAAACTCCTGATCTCAGGTGATTCACCTGCCTCAGCCTCCCAGAAGTGCTGGGATTACAGGCGTGAGCCCCTGTGCCGGGCCATATGCATTTGTTAACCTGTTTGCACGTCTCCATCTCCCCCTGGCTCCCTTCGTAAGCCCCGGCAGGTCTAGAATGGTGTCACTCACTACTCAGTGTCCAGGGGCTGCCATCACAACATACCACAAACTGAGTGCCTTAAAACAACAAACCTTGACTGTCTCCCTGTCCTGGGGGTCAGAGGTCTGAAATCAGCCCTCGGCAGAGTGGTGCTCCTGCCAAAACCTGCAGGGGAGAACCCTCCCTTGCCTCTCCCTAGGCTCTGGTGGCTGCCTTGGCATCCTTGACTTACGATGCATCACTCCCGTCTCGGCCTTTGTCACCACTTGGCTTTCTCCTGGTGCGTCTGTGCCTTCGCAGGGCTGCACTCCCTCTTCTCAGAAGGACACCAGTCATATTGGATTAAGGGCCACCCCACTTCAGCAGAACCTCACCTTAATTTCATTACATCTGTAATTACCCTATTTCCAAATAAGGTCATATTCTGTGGTGCTGGGAGTAAGGACTTCAGCGTTTCCTTTGTGGGGCTGTAACTCAACCTGTAACTATCCACAAGGCATCCTCAGCAGCTGGCCCAAGACACATCTGTGGGATGAACAACAAATACAAATCAATAGATCCTTCTGACTGTGAGCCCCAGGGGCAGGGCTCAACACCCCATCTCTGTGTTCCTGGGGCCTGTTCTCATAGCTGGCTCTCCTAAAGGCAGGTAGATTGATTTTTTTGTTTTGTTTTTGAGACAGAGTTTCACTTTTCTTGCCCAGGCTGGAGTGCAGTGGCTTGATCTTGGCTCACTGGAACCTCCGTCTCCTGGGTTCAAGCAATTCTCCTGCCTCAGCCTCCCAAGTAGCTCAGATTACAGGCATGCACCACCATGCCCAGCTAATTTTGTATTTTTAGTAGAGACGGTGTTTCTCTATGTTGGTCAGGCTGGTCTCCAACTCCCGACCTCAGGTGATCCACCCACCTTGGCCTCCCAAAGTGCTGGGATTACAGGCACACCACACCCGGCTGATGGATTTTAATTTCGATGTATCTCGGGGAATCTGCCCAGCCAGCTGGCTGACCAAGCCACCCCTGATGAGTGTCCTCTGGCCGGGAGTGGGGGTGGCCCCAGGGAGGGGTTTTCACCCCTCAGAGGTGCAGGCCCGATGGCTGAGCCCAGAAAAACTGACAGCCTGCTCAGCACCGCTGCCACTCAGCACTGATGGGAAATCCCCAGGGAGATGTCACAGGCAGCTGGGGGCGACTGATGTCTTGGTGACACTGCTAATCTGGGGCCCAAGCTGCCCGTATGTGTGCGCGGGAGCATCAGGATGACTCACAGTTGGGGGAAGAGGGGTCCTGGCTGGGAGGGGCCAGCAGACGCTGAATTGGGGAAGAATGGGCTCCTCCTGCCTGGGGTGGGGAGGGGAGGGGAGGGGAGGGGAGGGCAAGCTGGGCTCTGCAGGGCCTACCGCCCTGTCCCTCATGCCCAACAGACCCCGGCCACCACCACCTGCCCCCTCTTCCCCTTCAAGGCTCCAGCATCCGGTGGCCAGACTGGCTGCACTCAGAGGGCTGGGAGGGGAGGAAGGACCAAGGCAGCAGCCGTAAAGGTCAGCAGCCCTTGGGGCCAGGAACATCCATGATGCAAATGTGAAATTTACACTCCTGGAGTGGCCGCTGGCCAGCCTCCCGCCTGTTTGTATGCCAGCCAGCAGCCTGGGCAGCACAGGCACAGCAGATGTTCGGGGCCCTGGCTGGAACGGGCAGTTCTGGGACTCCCCACTGCTGTGAGCACCTCCCCGGTGGAGCTCTGGTGTGCATGGGGGAGGGCCTTGGCCAGACTGGGCAGGTCTGCTCCGGCTAAATGAGCACGGCCCAGCTTCTTTCTAAGGCCAGTTCCATTCAATGACTTTACCGGTCTTGCCAGAGACTTGGGATGAGGAGAAGGAGCAGTAGAACCATGAAGCTCTCCTCTGTGCCAAGGGCTTTCCTTTAAACCTCTGACAGCCCTGCTCCTATCATCCTGCTATTCCAGGAGAGGAAACTGAGGTTCAGAGAAGGAAGCCCCCCCCAACAAGATCACACACCCAGGGAATGGCAGGACTGGGACTCAAACCCGTTCCTCCATCATTTCCTACGCCTCGGGGGAGCTGATTCTAATCTTCACTCAGTACCCACCGCTCCTGGCCACAGTTCTGCAAACGCTGAGCCTAGCAGACCTGAAACGACGTCCTCCAAACCTCAGGCCAGGCACAGAGAGTCACACGCCTTTGATTCTGTCTCTCCCACTCCTTCTTTCTTTCCAAACTTCTCTTTTCTTGGTCTCTCCTGGTTCCCTTCTCTCCTTCTAGCCTCTGTCTCTGGCTTTTCTCTTTCTCCATCTCTGTCACTTGTCTCTGTCCCTCTCATCTTTGCTGCTGTGTATGCCTCCCTTCCCCCTCTCTGTGTGGGTGTGTGTGTGTGCGTGTCCCATGCAGTTGTGCAGTGCTGTGGTAGGTACCGTGTAGTGTGTGTGAGGCTGGGAGTCCCAGCACCTCGCCAGCCTCACCCAGCCTCTCTGGACCTCAGGCTCCTCCCGCGTTCTCCGTGCGTCTGGAACCCCAAGGCAGAGTCGACCTCCCTCTCTCTCTGCTCTCCCAGCTCCCGCTTGCCCCCCCGGCAGCCACAGCAGAGTCTGACACGCCATGGGTGCCTGATACATCTCGTCCTTGCCTGACTGACAAAGCTGCCATTCTGAGTCCCTGGGGACGCCGTCCACAGCTTCCTCAAAAGGCTTCCCAGGGCAGAACGCTTTTCAGAGCTCAGTCTTCATTTTCCTCTCGTTTACAAACTTGCTCCTGCCCTCCCCCACTGCTCTGCACTGCCGCACTCCTACCCGCTGGCTGGCCTACCAGCTCTCTCAGTCTCTGTCTCCCTCAGCCTCTCTCTCTTTCATCTCACTCTCGATCTCTTTCTCTCAATCTCTCTGTTAATCTCTCTTTCTCTCTCAGCTTCTCTCACTTTCTCTCATTCTCTCAACCTGTCTCTCAATCTCTCTCTCAATCCCTCTATCTCTCTCGCAACCTCTCTTTCTCTCTATCTCAGTCTCTCTCTCTCGATCTGTCTCTCAATCTCTATCTCTCAGCCTCTCAGTCTCTCTGGTTTCTTTTGCTCTGTCTCCCTGGTTGTATCCCGGATTCCGTCTCTCTCCATCTTTCTTTCTTTCTGAACTTTCTCCTTTCTTGGTCTCTCCTGCCTTCCTTTCTCTCCCAGCCTGTCTCTGGCTTTTCTCTCTTTCTCCAGCTCTGCCACTTGTCTCTGTCTCTCTCATCTTTGCTATGTATTTGCCTCCCTTCCCCCTCTCTGTCTGACACACACACACACGTGTGCGCGCACGACCTCGCCCCCGGGAGCCCTTCATGATGCATCGTGTCACACTTTTCTCCTGGACCATCAGAGCCTTTAATCCTATTGACATTCAGTTAACAAGTTTCTCTCGCTGTTGACAGAACCTCCTGCCCCACCCGTGCTGGGCAGACAGGGATCAGAGTTCAGAGTTGTTGCTAGGCCATTTGGGGCCTGTGGGGGGGAAGGGAGTGGGGAAAATGGCCTCCATCATGAGGAGCTCATCGCCTCCTGCTGCAGCCTGAGGGGTGCCACGGGGAACAGCCCCTCGAGGAGCGGGCACCGCCTCCGCCTTCCTTGGAATGAGGCTGGCCCTGGTGGACCCCGCATGTTGGGGAGGTGCCTCGCAGCATCCAGGAGGCTGTGGACGCCATGAGACCCGGGAGGCAGAGGGACCTGCCCAGGGCCGTGCAGGGAGGTGCACTCGGGGCTCAGGGCCGCTCTTCCTCCATCTCCGGGCTTGCCAGCCAGCTGTTGGTTGTACCAAAGAGATCTGGGGCATGGGTCCCGAGAGGAGTGGGGCCAAGCCCAAGGGATCCGGGATCCAGGGCCAAATGCACACAGGCTGCTGGGGCTGTGGCTTGCCTGGGGAGGGCCAGGGAGGGTTCAGGAAAGGGACAGAGGCCTGGGGAAACAGCCTTTGGAAGTTGCTGCTGAGAAACAAACCCTTGGGGGTGCCAGGGGAGGTGTTGTCAGCTTTGTCCTCTGCGGGTGCCAACCTGACCAGGGCTTAGGACCAGTGGAGCGCAACTCCCATGGAGCCATGCCCTGGAAAAGCAGAGCTGGGGCTCTGGGGGTCCTTCTCAGTGAGGGCCTCCCCACGCCATGCAGGACAGTGGGGGTCCAACTCGCTATTCATCACCCAACTCCAGAGAAGCAATAGCCCTGGGAGGGTCCAGAGCCTCGGTGGGCAGCGTGGGGTGGCTCCTGGCCCAGGGCGTCTGCAGCAGCCTGTCACTGAAAGGCAGCCTGGAATGAAGAAGGAGCATGAGCTCAAGTCAGACTGCCTGGGTTCAAACCTCCACGCTGCTCTTCAGGGCTGTAAGGACTGTAGGAAAGTGCCTAACCTCTCTGGGCCTCAGTCTCCTCCTGTATAAAGTGAAGCAACTGCTGCCTGCTTCCAGTGGATCCCCATGAGAAATGAGCAGCATGTCATATGTCAACGTGCTTGGCATGGCACACTCCTGCTCCGTAAACAGCCACCAATATAATTGCTGTTTTAAAATGTCTAACCACACTGACATACCATTATTCAAATATCAGATTGGCAAAGCTCACAGAGTTTGATAACACTGTGCTGGCAAAGCTATGGGGACCAGACAGATGCAGACAAGGCGGGTGGAAGTGTAGCCTGGCGTCACCTCCAAGGAGCGCCATCAGAGCTCTCCATTCCTTCCTTCACCACTGCGCATAGGCACGTCTAACCCAGCCGTTCCACTCCTGGGAATTTCCCTGCAGGTCCACTCGCACACGTTTGAGGTGGCGTGTGTACAAAGTTATTTATTGCAACGTTTATTATAATTACCAAAGACTGGAAACAAGCTAAATGTGCATTAACAAGGGATCAGAGTTCAGAGTTGTTGCTAGGCCATTTGGGGCCTGGGGGAGGGAACGGGGACGGGCACGATGGCTCATGCCTATAATCCCAGCACTTTGGGAGGCTGAGGTGGGTGGATCATGAGGTCGGGAGTTCAAGACCAGCCTGGCCAATATGGTGAAACCCCATCACCACTAAAAATATAAGGTCGGGTGAATCATGAGGTGGGTGGATCATGAGGTCAGGACTTCAAGACCAGCCTTGCCAATATGGTGAAACCCCATTGCTACTGAAAATACAAAAATCAGCCAGGCGTGGTGGCATGTGCCTGTGATCCCAGCTACTCAGGAGGCTGAGGCAGGAGAATCACTTGAACCCAGGAGGCAAAGGTTGCAGTGAGCTGAGGTCGTGCCATTGCACTCCAGCCTGGGTGTACAAAGGGAGCTCCATTTCAAAAAAAATAATAATGGGCCGGGGGCGGTGGCTCACGCCTGTAATCCCAGCACTTTGGGAGGCCGTGGCGGGTGGATCACCTGAGGTCGGAGGTTCAAGACCAGCCTGACCAACATGGAGAAACCCCGTCTCTATTAAAAATATGCACACACAAAACTAGCTGGGCGTGGTGGGGCATGCCTGCAATCCCAGCTACTCAGGAGGCTGAGGCAGGAGAATCTCTTGAACCCGGGAGGCAGAGGTTTCGGTGAGCTGAGATCACGCCATTGCACTCTGGCCTGAGCAATAAGATCGAAACTTTGTCTAAAAAAAAAAATTAATAATAATGATAAGGGATCAGTTAAATAATGTGCAGTCCCTCCATACAGTGAAGTCATCTGTGGCCACGAAATAAGAATGAGGAACCTGTTTTGCAAGTGACATAGAACAGTAATCAAGATGTGTTTTTAAGGGAAGAAAGCCAGGTCCAGAGCAGGATGTGTGTGTATTTTAAAGGGATAACAAATGAGAATCCCTATGAGGGTGACGGTTTATACATAGAAGACCTCTGGAAGAACTCACAAGAACTGGCCACAAGGTTCCCTCTGCAGAGGGAAACTGGGTAGTGGGGACCAAAGGAGGAGTGACTTTTCACTGTATGTCATTTTGGAATTTTGAATTTCGAATCGTGAGTGCCTCAGTCATTCAAAATATAAAATCATGTCTTCAAAAATAAATTCTTATTTCTGTACACATAAAAAAATATTCATTTCATGATTAACCTCTTCTGGTCCAGACTGAACTTCAGATGGGCTTTTGGCTCCATGTCAAGTTTCTAGGGGTGGAAATGGCATCGAGGAATACTCAGAAGCTGGGTCTTGGTGTCCGCAGTGATTTAGGACCCCCAGGGGCCGCAAGGCCACCCCAAAAGCAAGGGAGAGGGGAGACTGAGGGGCTGCATTAGCACCTGCTGAACCGTGGTCTTGGACAGGTAAGTCCTCATTACATTCTGCTCCACATCAAACTGAGGCTGGCAGAGAAACTTGGCCTGGCGCGGTGGCTCCCGCCTGTAATCCCAGCACTTCGTGAGGCCAAGGTTGGCAGATCACTTGAGGTCAGGAGTTTGAGACCAGCCTGACCAACATGGAGAAACCTTGTCTCTACTAAAAATACAAAATTAGCCAGGCATGATGGCACATGCCTGTAATCCCAGCTACTCGGAAGGTTGAGGCAAGAGAATTGCTTGAACTGGGAGGTGGAGGTTGCGGTGAGTTGAGATCGCGCCACTGTACTCCAGCCTGGGCAACAAGAGCAAAACTCCATCTCAAAAAAAAAAAACCCCACCAAAAAACCCAGAGAGGTGGGAGTGGGTGGTTCTGAAGGACAGGGAAAGGTCCTGGGGTCAAGGTCACCGCTGCCATTACTGGGGGGGAGGTTGAACATGCTCTATCCTCCCAACAGCTGTTGTCAAATGCCTGCCTCCTCCCCTGGAATTCTGACTCTGCTGATACCCAAAGTGTTCAGAATTCCACCAGGGGAAGATTCTGCCCATCACTGAGCACCTACTGTATGCCTGTGCCAGGTGCTTTCCCTCTCGATGGCACAGGAGCCTGGGGCAGCCAGGACCTCAGTGGACCTCACCTGCCACATTCCTTGAGGGGTGCACCATGCTGGCAGCTGTCCCTGGGAGAGCAGGCACTCAAGCTGGCCCTGTCTCCAGCGTCTCTGGCTGGAGTCCCCTTCCTGCTCCCAGGATCTAGTCAGTCCTGATGCTGGAGTGCCTGCAGCCCCCCGTGGGCGCGGCACCATCACAGACACCCATGGAGGCCAGCAGGAGCTCTGCTGCCAGGAGACTGTCTCCCTGGATTCTGACTCTCTGAGGTGGCAGCAATGTAGAGGAGGGAGAG